>JBCJKH010047068.1:0-20368 GCA_039877255.1 Loriculus beryllinus
TTCCAGTGCCTCACCACCCTTACAGTAAAGAATTTCTTCCTTATATCCAATCTAAACCTCCCCTGTTTAAGTTTGAATCCATTACTTTTAGCCACTTCTAAAATTTTAAAACAGATGCTCAGCACACAGGAATTTTATAGTAATGTTCCTCAAATTGTCTCATGATATATATACTTTGGTATGATGTGCCCCTATGATCTTGACAGTTAGAAATCTAATCCCTTTACCCGTGTTAAGTCATGCTTCACTTCAGAAAGATCCATTAATTTCAGTGGCTCTATTTTATTTGAATAAGAATATCAAAATCCAATCTATGCAGATTAAAACCCAAATAAAATTTGAAGTCTGTGACTGAAGTTTCAATGACACTTTCAAAGAAAAAGAAACCTTAATTCTAAAGAGAGAAGTATTCTATAATGCTTGAAAATGCAACTGGTGCTTTTTTAAAGTCATTTTATTTGTTTATTCTTACTAAAACTTGCAGTAGTTCAAAAGATGGAGACCAATTGAAGGCTTCATTGCTACATATTTCAAACCCATATTCCTCAAGAATGGTTTGATTTTCACACATTACAAGATATAGGTTTGGACAGAAGGGAAGAAACATAAAATACCAAATATCTTAGGATAAAATAGTCCCTTTTCATTAATTTCTTCAAAGTATGTGGGTCTCATGAGGAGTAAGGATGAAAAACCTGAGACTAACCATATAGTTTTGTTTATACAAAACCACTATTCAATTCCTTTCAAATTCCCTTCAGCTGTATTCAGTACTATTTAGCTGTACTGTTTTCCTAATTTAATGAATGCATTTTGGGAGACCACAAAAACAATGTAATTCCCTTAAAAATGAAACAAAAGCAAAACGAATGCCACAGACCAAAACAGAACTAAAGCCTAATCGGTTCCACAAATACAGAACTACAATTTGTCAAGCATGCAAGACTATTTTTTAGATGCTCTGAAATCTAAGAGGACATGTATGATCTTCAGCGCTATTCTCACATATTTAGAGCTGCAAAGTTTCTAAGATTTCTAAAAACACTTGCAAGGGAAAAGATGCTCATCCATCTACTAACTTGCTACTTATCATTTCACAGCCCTTTCAGTTTTTCTCCTAACTGAATTTACATTTTCTTTCACATGGAGTTGGACATCTTCCACAAGTAAACACATTTCAGTGTGAGACATAACAATACCACAATAGAAATGTACAGTGCATACATGTACACAGATAAAATTTGCCAAGGCAGGGTTTACCTTTTGGAATGACCCTACTATAAGGATCATGCAGTGACAGTGTATGCACCCTGCAGTCTCATCTTGTAATCCCAGTGCAAAATATATCACACATTCAGAGCATGGTGCTGCTGCACACCATGCCTTCCTTTCAGACCTTACATTTTTCATACAGAAAAGCAAAGTGAAAATAGGTCTCGCTGTAGTTTCTAAAGTCTTCAGCAACCGGACATAGTAATAGTCAACATCAGTATGAGTATCTCTCAGATGTTGCATACCTGGCCGTATTGATCTACGTGTTCCCTTGCAACAGTAGCATCTGTTGCTACATGGGTGGCTTTTCCCTTGATCTCTTTTTCGTATCTTTGATGATACTTTACCTAAAAGGAAAAAAGAAAAGGAAATGAGTTTGCTCTCGTACACAAACGCTGCATAATGATTAATAATCAACCACGTGCAATAAAGGATCATCAAAATTCCTACTGCCACCAATCTACAGAAGTCAAATATGTCATTTGAAGATATAAAACCAAAAATAACGGTGTACTTTTTAATAAGGCACTAGGAACACGGGACTTGCCATTTCAACCCAAACCATTAGCTCAGTGTGTTCAGTACCACCTGTTTGTCAGCAGCTAATCTCTGATGCTCCAGCAGGTTAAAAAAATTAGAACTGATTGTAATGTAAATCACAATTACCACAGAGCACTTCTTCTACCAAAGGGTCATCTGAATGCCATTAATAACTGGACTTGTTTCTGAGAGATTCTGATCTCCGCAAGGAAATTTTAAGCAATCAACCTTCAAGTTTAGACCAAGATTTTCACTACCTTTGCTAAAGTCAAAATAATGCCTGTAACCTGATGCTGCCCTTTAATCACCATGTTTTTACTGACACAAATCCACAGATCAAAGGCAAGCAAAAACATTTAAGTGTTTTAGAGACAGTTGTATTTGCCTTCAAAATTACAGATCTCTTTTTTCCTCAAGGACTCTTAATAATGTTTTAAATTCACTTCCACCGAGTTAGCACAATATGTTACCATCTTCTACAGCAAAAAGGGCTTTCATTTCAGTCGCCAATGACAAAACGCAATTAACTGTACATTTGATGACCTTTCACAATGCTTTTTAAAGCATATATGGGTGCTGTAGTTTTGCCATGTTTGGAAAGGAACAGAAAGCCAATAAAGATCAGAACAGCAAGGAGTGAAACAAAACCCACAAACAGTAAGGAGAGCAAAATGAGTGGAATGGAAAGCTATGTTTTATAAGTCTATACCTATGTCAAATGTATGCATGTATGTGTGTGTATAAATTCAAGAAGCTAGTTTCTTGAATTCATAAAAGCCTCATCCTGCAGCAGCACAAAAAAAGGAATACGAGAATGAACTGTAAAGATCCACTGGGAGCATAGAAATGCCTGGCACAGCAGATCTCTGCAAATACAGCTTTCCCCTGATACAACATCACCCAGAAATATTGTGGCTGTGTAAATCAGAGCTGCACTTTAGCCCCTCTAACTCATAGTGAGTTGGGCAGAATGAAATCAAAGACCTCCATCTAATTGTCTTCCTTCTCAGTTGTATGCAACAAGAGGCAGAGTAAACGGGACACTTTTGCCCACAAAAATCCAGAGTGTTGATTCACAAATAAAATGCCTTTTTGTCCCTGAAAAGATAATCACTTGAAAATCTATGCATGAAGTGCCCTGCCAGCGTAACTCCACAATGCTCATGGAATTTCTAGTGATAAACATTTTAATATAAAATTTGTGTGACAATTCTTTTCTTCCCCAAAAGAGACTTTGCTTTGGACACTTACATCACTGGCTAATTCATTTGCTCTCTTGGCTATCTGATAAGCTGGAGTGATCATAGCAGGAAAGCTGCCTTTTCCTTTTCGTTCTTCAAAGTCTTCTGTGTATTTCAACTGTAAATTCAAGACAGTTCAGGAGCAGTTAGATCAAATGTCTCTTGATTGCACACATAATCAATTCTTAAAGTTGCAAAAGTCAAGCATTTGATGGCTGTCATCTGCCAGAAGGAAGATGAATCATGAAGTCTGAATCTTTACAATGTAGTCTTTAACGATATGACTGTGTATCTTCTGCAGGATATCTGTGTCTCATTCAGAGTGTAGGATGGATCACAGCTGTTTAAACAAAATCTGAAGTTGTCTGCAAGATACCTGCTTTATTTATATTACAGTCAGACATCTTCCACTACTCTGCATAGCACCCAGTTGCTGAGTATAGAACATGCTAGGTCTCTGCCTTCAATTCTGACAGCCAGCTAGTCCCTAGAAATCAATAAGGGCTTTAATACTGGAAATATTAAATGCTTAGTGGTAAAATGAGTTTGCCTTTAAAATATCAGTATTTTACTTTAGTTTATGGTCATATTTTAAAGTGATTTATAAATGTCCTAAGAGGCACTTAAAAGTCAAAACCAGGTCAACCTATTTTGTTTCACTTACATCACTTGAAAGCTGTCCTGCAACCTTTGCATGAAGTATATCTGGAGTGTCTACAACAGAGGTGAACTTTGAAACTCTCTCTTCATGTCCCCGCTTATATTCTACCTGAGGGAGAAAACATAAAAAATACATATTACAAACAAATGTATTTTCTATCAGAAGGCTTCAAGAGAAAACAAGCAACGGCAGTCATGACATTTCCCAGTATACACTCAAGCTATCACTACATTTAAGGCCCTATTTCCTTGAAGTGAATGCCAGACGCAGACAAAAATGGACCCAGCTAATCAAATTTTCAAGTAATACTAGATTTACGTGAGCCATAAATTTAATTAAATATCATGAGATAGTCATTAATGCACCATCTAAGATCATACTGCAATGACAATGTAGACAATGCTTGAAGAAAACAATGCAATACTTTCAAATCACTTCTACAGGATTTATTTTTACTTGATCTTTTCAGTTGAATTGTTATTTTTCTAAGTAAACAATTTTCTGTGCGTATAGTTGAAATAGCTTGTATATGAATTCACCTGAATATTACAGGTACTGAACTTCAAATAATAAAGTGAAAAAAAATCAGAGGAAAATAAATAGATTAATAAAGCCATAAAGTGAAAATAAAGGAGGTAATGAATTAAATAAACATTTTGGAGTCATTCACAATCACAAGCACAACAAAAGTTGCTACATCTTTCAGGAAATACCTATAATATACGTCATTTATGCTATATGATTGTCTTCCCAAAGCCAAGTAGTTTGCTAGTGCAACAAATATTCATCATATAACCTAGTGTCTGAAGTAAATGGACTAAACCCAGGATTGTCCAAGTTTGGCAGCCTAAAATAGGATTGAAAAACCCATGACTTACATTACTGCTTAGCTGGGTGGCTCTCTTAGCAACCTGATAACCTGGAGTGATCATAGCAGGAAAGCTGCCTTTGCCCATCCGCGGCTCATATTCTTCTGTGTATTGAAACTAGAAAACAAACATTTTTTGTTTAGCTGTTACAGGAAACCCATTGTAGTTCAATATGATTAAAAGATTGATGCCTGCTTTCTAAAAGTAGGTATCACTTTATTTAAAGGTAAACAAATTAACTTCTGCCTTTGCAGGTAGAAATATTTCCTACATACAACAGAAAACATTCCCCTGTCATACCAATTATCTACTGCTAACTGGCTCTGTTGGCTGAGTCACTAACCCACTGTATGGGCATAGATGATCAGTCATAATTCAGAAGTTATTTTCTTCAGCCATGGAAATACAGTCAATGAAAAGTCCACTCTATAGAAAATAAGATGTTTTCCACCATGAGTTCTGTTCTACTGATGGAAACAGCACTGACTTCTAGATCAGGTCACCTCAGATAACAGTGGTCAGTAGCTGAAGTGGTTCTCACTTACACAAATATCTAAATGTATGATTTCCAGGATGGGCAATAGCGCCGTTATGTGACTTTAATCACGTATATGGTTAAATATTGTTATTGGCAGAAGTAAACATGTGCTTTGATGCACTGGTAGGTCTTCAGAATATGACAGACCATGAAAATAAAGCTATTCCAAACATCACCCCACTTACATTGCTCAGAGCCTTCTGTGCCTGTGTTATCTGGACCATATCAGGATCTGGGATGGTTCCAGAGTACCACGATTTTCCTTCTGCATAGGCAGCATAGTAAGCATTCTACAAGACAAAAATTAAATAACTCCCAATCTTTACCTTTGTTTTCAAACACATACAGCTGATCTGACAGAAGAAAATAAACCACACACAGTGCTGTGGAAGCGACATTTACTCTGTGAAGATATACAGCACATGACCTACACTCCACATACCTTCAGAATTGCCAGGGCAGAACTTGTATAACAAGAACTGACATCAAGATGACAGGATCTAGGATCCTGGAGTAACACTCAAACTTTCCCTAAGAATCAGATCACTTGTGAAGCCTCAGTGCCAGTAGAAAGGAGACAATTGAGTATGGCTGTACATGCAGCAGTCCAAACAGCTAACTATATAGGTACACTATTCCCTCCTTGTCTTCTGATTCTTGCACCCTAAGCTATAACTGAGCTATGCTGCCTTAAAAAGTTTAGCCAAATAAGAAGCAATGTTGGGTTTAGCATTGAAATGCTATGATTAAAACCCTAAAAATCAAGTTTGCTAGGGCTGATCCTTGGTCTCCTGCAGGCTTGGAGACTTGAGGAATATTTCTTGCCTGGGTGGCCAGTTGTTGGGCTTTATAGACAGCTTCAATTTCTCTGGATCTTGCATCCCATTGAAAGACTGATTTGAATTCTTGTCCTTCTCTATATTTTGTCTAAAAAAAAAAAAAAAAATAAACTTGTTATTAGGAGTTTGTTAGTAGAGAATAACATACACCCCTTTTAGGAGAACAAGAAGGGAGACATACAAGGTTAACAGTCTCTTAGTCCATAGTGTTATGGAGTACACATGAAACACAGTAACAAAAGGAAATGAATTCAAGATGAAACAACAAAAACAGTACAATTCCCACCACAACATATTCACTTCAGTACCTGCTAGTTTTTGCTGCACCTTAAATCAGTCTAAAGGAAGGTTACTTTCAAAACTCCTCAGACCTACTTGACAACCCTTCTTGTCTATCACACACTGACACCATCAAACAGGCAACTGTGGGACAAATCAGCTCAGGGAATTAGTAAATAGACTTTTGCTGTGTTACCTTTCAGCAATGTCAGTTCCTTCATTTGCCTCACTGCAAAAATCTCCAACACCAACAGAAGAGAAGCAGAGGAACAATGTGACTGTACAGAACTAATATGGTGGGTGGCACCATCAACACAGCTCAGTTTAAGATGGTTTACTCTAGTCACAATGTTTATCTGTCTGTGTGTTCAATCTCCAAATGCTACAAAGCAGCTTCTATGCCAACTACTAATTTCACCCTGAAGACACATTTTTATACAATATTGATGCAGAAACCAAGGGTCTATGACAAGCACACCTATCAACCAAATCTTCACAGCCCACAAGAAAATACCAACCATCTTCTGAGAGCTTGCAAAATTCTCCATCTTTTCCACCTTCTCCCTCTTTAGATCAACACCACTTCCATCCTGGTTATATACAAAAAGGCTGCATAGCCTGAAGCTCAATGTCATGCAAAGACTACTTAAGTACTTCCTCCATGCCACCCATTCTTGGCAAAGGAGTTTTCACAGAAGAGAAGACTGCATGTAGCCCTAAGGTCAAAACTCTAACCCACACCCAAATTCTAACTAAGATTCCTACTATTATTGGAGCTGCACATCTGTAAAAGAGCAGCATATTACACTTGAAATCTGAAAGAGTACTTCAGTCTTTAGATAATAATTCTGGGGGAAATAATCTATAAGGATTGAAAGCCCTAAGAAATTTTAAGAAGAACATATCAATGCAGCATTATATGAAAGAACTGTTACCTGGTGGGCAATATTCTACTCTCTTATTTCCGTGTACAGTGTCCACAAAGTATCATGACTGTGTAAATGTAAATGACTACTCTATTTAAGTCCTGGGTCATCATCTTCCTACTGCTACTTTTATCATGACAGCATAGAGAAATCCAACTGAAATCACTTCTCTGTTACACAGCTCACTCTACAGATGCAAAACATAGCAGTCCCTGTCTTGAAGAGTGCAAAATCTAAACTGACTGGACAAAAAAAATCATTGAGCATGTGTAACATTATTCCCATTTCTAAACGAAGTACAGAGGTACAGAGAGATGAATCTGCTCACATCTGTCTGCTCACACAGAAATTCTGTGTAGAGGGAGAGAGCTGAATTTTTATGTCTGCATTCGAGTCAGTGTCTCCACATAAGACTCAGGTGAGAACATCATGTTAGGATTGAAGAAACATGTTACATTTTATGCATAAGGAATAATATAACCGACACCCCTTCCTCTTCCTCCTCCCAGCCTTTTCCCAAGTTAGGATTATTTTACACATTTGCCAATGAAAAAGTTTTCCTGCACTCAGAATTTCTATAGAAGTACTCCCTTTAAGTAAGTACTGCAGAATCAGCTTCTTTACTACCCTTAGCAATTTTATCTCTGGAGCAGAACCTCATTATGTGATTGAAAAGGACAGAAGGTGCTTTAGGTGTAAAAAACAAGGGAAAGTGATCTTTGAGCTATAATTTGTCTGGCGTGTATATTCACATGCACTGGAAGTATCAGAGTCTCATATCACTGCCTAAAACCAGAAATAGAACCTGAAGTAATCCCAGACTCATTCCTGACCACATCTGTCACACATAGTTTAAAGTAAGTGTGATAGTCACTGCTGAAATAGTTGCTGCCCATGATACTGCAAAAACTGATGGATAAGAATACAAGAATGAAACAAGGTAGAGTCTGATAAAGGCTCTTAGTGTACATCAAGTTTCTACAGCTGATACAGAATCAGAATTAATTCAGCATGCTGTAATCTAAGAAATGCAACTTTCTTCTGCTTTAATATAGCAAATCATATCAAAACACATTGGCTTGCCTACTAAATATAGTCATGCAATTAATAGGACTATTAGACATGACATTCAAGAAACTAGTATTACACACACAGAAGTGAGGTAGCTATCAATTATTGGCTGCTTCTGTATTTCTCATTCCATGAAATTCTTAGAAATGCAAGTTTGAAACAAATTTAACTGGAGGAAAACAATGCAAGGCAGAAAAGAATGGCATCTGAACAGAAAGAAGACTTTGAGCACCCCTAGAGGTCTGCCGGGCCACAGCAGCCTTTGAGAGGACATGCAGTTAAAAGTGCTGGGAAAGCAGCTCCATCCTCAACTCTGTAGCAAAACGTTTTCAGTAGAACCATGCAAAGCTCCCTGAACTTGGGTGTTTTCTTATCTCAAGTTTGCCAGAAATACTTGACAAAGTGTTTAGGAGAACTTTTGCCTACGTCCCACTGAGACAATTTATTTTCTGTTTCAGGCCTTGTAGCATCAGTTTCAAAAGAGATCATAAGGCAAGTGGGTCATTCTTGTGTCCAGTGGCAGTGTAAACCCCTCTGATTTAGTTACTGAGTTTACATAGCTCTGTGCAGTTTATGTGAACAATGCTTCCGTGTAGATTATCAGATATGGCAGGTGAGAAACTGCTATTCAGTTTCCTTTCTGAAAGTGGAAGCAAATTCAGACCTAACCTTTCTTTCTCATGAGTGCGTGCACTGAAAAACATGATGATTCAAACCCAGGCTGAGATCTTACTGCTTTAAAAGAATACAGGAGGGTAAGTAAAGAATGCATGTTTATACTTCTCAAACAAGACAGATACATGATACCAAAATGTAAACCAAAGCTAAATACACTTCGCCCTCAAGCTTCTTACCTCACTTACCACTTCCGACAGTTTTTTGGCATTCATATTTATTGGTGATTCAAATACACTTGTGAATGCATTGTTTTTTGGATTATGCCTAAAAAAGGAAAGTATAAAATGAGATCAGGAATGTACAAGACAGCCCAGCAGAAAGGTTCTCTCTGAGCACTCAAAAACACAATACCGGCCTCCACCCCTCTACACATAACTTTCCCCCACTCACACATATACCTTAGATTACATCCAAGTTATTATTGCATGGAGTAGGTGCCTAGAGCAAAATTAATTTTAATGATCGTCATATCAATGCTGTGTTTCTAATAACAAAAGAGAATAATAGAATAAAAAACAACTGTCATCTCTCTCTTTTTCTGCTGACAAATTTGACAGGAATTGATCATTATAAAATAAAAACTTCTTAGAACCAACCAATTCCAAAATCTGCATTTTTTTTATACATTTTCCTGATGATAGCTCAACCCTGTTAACTCTTAACCGCTGATTTGGAAAGCACTGAATGTTATAGTTGGGTTTATTTTCTTCGCACAATACTGAAACAGAATTTAATTTGGTATTTTATGACACACTGGACAAATGAAAAAGCTTTATATCCAGTAACAAGAGTTTCCCATCATTTGTGATTCACAAAATCCAAAGATATGCACAAAGGCACTAAACAAGACATAATTTCACACCACTCATGGGACCAGGCTGAGTCCAAATGGCGATCTTCTATTACATTAAAATAACTTGGCATTTAAAATCTTTGCTTTAAAAAAGAGAAAAGGAAACACACTTACGCTTGACAGTAAGGCTTTTTCTCATGACTAACAAAGTTGTTTACTGTTAACATCATCTTGCATATTTCGCAGTGAAAACAGGCTTTGTGCCATGTCTGGAAATACCACAAAACAGAAACCAAGCAAATATGATTCGTATTTCATTATTATTCTGTTGAGTTTTAAATCTCAGTATTGATCCTTAACATTCATTTCATGTTTCTTCAAATATATGCTTATTATTAACTCAGTTCTGAACCCAGTAAAGAACTTTTAAAACCAAGAGATTTGCACTGTGTTAAAAGTGCCAATCTGAGCATTTATTATAGTCCAAAATAATAAAGAAAAGAACTGACCTGATCTATACAGTTAATCTTCTCAGCAGGGTAAACCCCATAGCCACATCTAGCACACAGCTGCACATTCATCTTGAAATCCACAGAGTGAAAAATATATAGGTTTATACAAAAGGTTCAAAGAGTATGAAAGTGACTTTTTGGCCTGTGCAAAGCACACTCTAGACACTCCAGTCAGGGCCTTTTGCTGTGGTCAATGGCTCCCATTAAAGCTCTGAATTGAAGTCTGTTGCTCCGTTTGCTGACCTTCTGTTTCAAAGTCAGCTGCAGGCTGGCTTTTAAAGCTGTCAGTTAGTAAGAGCGGTTATTTTGGCAACTGTGTCAGTGCGTAAGGGAGGGTAGCAGGATCTTTCTCTAAATAGAAGAATGAACTCACAGAAACGAATCACATCCATGTGAACGACAGAGTCTGATCATTTAGTATTTCAGTTTTGCTGTAAAGACCGTTGTCATAAGCCCAGGATGAAGAGAAAAGTCTATACAGCAGCAGCAGCAATTTATGATAGTCTCTCCTCACCCTGATACACAGCAAGTGACCTCACGGAGGACTAGTCTGTGTCTAGGAACAGCCTCATACTAGGAGTAGGTAACACCAGAGACACAGGCCAGAGATGGGTTTGGAACTTCCCAGCCCTTTGCTGGATCTAGAAGCAGTACACAGCCATTGTCCCAGCCAACTTACTGTTTTATTTGCATTGGTACCAGCTCATATTCCCCTTGTATGTTTAAGCCAGCAGAGCAGAGCACACTCACTTCGCATGTTTTTCTGTTTCATCAACCTATCACTTCATCTCCACTTTAAGAGGATGCATAGTGAAATGGACAGGGCATCTTAGCACAGAGAGTCCTAAACATGATGGGTACAAATCCAAACATCTGTCTCCTACAGGAAAAACTTCAGAAAAGAGCCATTTACTTTTGAATACAATGAACAAAGCAGCAGTTTAAGTGTTCACAAAGAGCAGGCTGGCAGAGGAATATAAAACTTCCTTAGCAAAATAATGGTAAGAAATTATAATGCCAGATAGTAGGATTCAAGCAAGTTATTAGGTTTATAAAGTCTGCTCTGAACAAAAAAAGCTGTTAATTATACCAGCTATTTGGTCCAGATTTGATATTTACATCTTACCTAATCACAACACCTGCAGGGCTCCATAACCCTGGGACTCAGCTAAGAGTGATCTCAATCCAAGCAAAAGTCTACTTAGTCATCCATGCATCTGAATAACTTCCCATGCCTGCAGCAGTCCTGGGATATTGCTAAGCACTTACCTTTTCTATAAATTATAAACAGTTCTATGGAAATAATTTTTGCCTAAACCTTCTGGGTATGCTTAGAGAGCCTCCTATTCATCTCTCCACAGAGATATGCAGCTTAACTTATTATTACTACTTTTAGTGAATGCTGACAATGTACTGGCACAACACACTGTCGGCAACTGGTGTGCCGAAAATAGAGTCTCTAATCTGAAGAGCAATGGGTATGGCACAAAGTCCTGAAAACACTGGAGTCCTTTCAAAGTAAGTAATTAATATCAGTATAGAAACAGAAGTATTCTCATTAAATTAAAAAATATTCGCAGGACACACTTTCTTGTATTAAATTAACTGCTGAGTTGCCTTGTGTTATTCCTTTTGGGATTAGGAGCAATTTTATGTTGACCAAGTTAAATCACAAGAATATTTACCCTGCTCACACCTGTGAAACAAAACAGTTTGGAAGTCTCCCAGTTCCTTTCTCACACAGCTTTCCATGTTGGCCCAGATTGCCATTCTGTTTATGCAAGTGACCTGCATTAGGGTCACAGTGGCTAGGCTATCTCCTCCTTATTTAGCACTGGGCACAATGCCAGCTGCTGCTTCCTTGTATTCATCTACTCCAAGAGTCACCATACTGTTTATTTTTTAGGTAGCCCTAGTCATCTTCATGCTATCTGAACCCAATGTCTATCTGAGCCCTTGTCTCAAACTTTGGCAAGAAAAAAAGATGCATGACCTGCCCCTGTCCCAGCACAGACATTACGTTGCTTGAGGCTCTCCTGGAATGAGTTCTGAAAGGTGCTGAAGCAAGACATCCCTGAACTACACAAAAAAACAAAGACTTGGCAACTAGAGAACAAATAATTCATCCAGAAGTTACCTAAACACCAATTACCTGGACAGGACTCCAGCCTAGAGCATCAACGTATACAGTCCATACGCGCTGTGCACCCGCAGAGCATACTAGAGTTCCCTGAGAAGAGGCCTGCCAGACACTTAGAAGCCCTTTATTTCACAGATAAAACTTGCTTCATTTCAAGATATACAAATCCTGTTTATTTCTTTTCACAGCAACACATATTACAAGCTTGGCTGGAAGTCAGTAAACACGTTTTCCAAGTTCTCCTGCTTCTCCTAAGTTAAACTATGTTCAAGAAGAGAAGCTCAGTAAAGCCACAATGCTCTGTACAGTTACTGTCTTTCCCAACCATGCTACTTCCCTCACATCCACTGTGTACTGGTTCTGCTGAAGTCTGTTGAAGATTTCCCCATTTCTGAGCTCCTCAAAACTGTCTTCTTGCACAGCCTGCTCTTCACCACCCTGGCTTAAAACTGAGTTGCTAATAGAAAAGAGAGTTTATTGAAAAACAAGCATTTTATTCTGTTATTACAAAGCAAATACTGCATTTTGATCACGCAAGGAATTAAATCACAAAATCAGCACAAGTTTATCTTGACAAACCTTAGCAAGACATTTTCTCTTCAGTTAAAAGCCAACTGTGGCTTTTTTCCTCCTTTAGTAAGGCCCCATAAAGGCTTTTTTGATATCAATGAAAATCTTAAAAGGATTTACTTAACAGTAGAACCTTAATCAATGTGGTTTAAAAGTACTACAGTTACCGGTAAAGTACAAGGAGACAGTACCTTGAAAGTCCAGATCAGTAGAAAGAAACATTGTTACTTCTCCAACCTCCTTAAATTCATTGAATTAACTGCATAGAAGCAAGTCTGCATCCTGAATCTGAATACAGAAAGCACACATTAGTTATGCAAAGTAACTCTTACTAGACATTCAAGTCAGGGCCACCTTCTCTGTCACTCCTGAATAGTGGCTGTGCCCTTCCTGCCCTTGAATAGTGGGAACCAGACATCACAAATTACTGCAGCCCTATCTTCCCTCTGTTTGCAGACAAAAAGATACTGCTTCCTTACACAATCTGGGGTGTAACTAACTGTAAATGCTGCCTGCAAGAGTTCAAACACTAGACCAGCCTCATCACAACATTCTCTGAACCACTTGATTAATTACTTATCTGGATTAAGGCCTTTTGTCTCCTACAGCTTCTCTACGCTAATCAAATTAGGCATAGCAGCAAATCCAGGTTTCAAAAATACAGAAAGAAAGGTGGAAAAGATTTATCAACACCAGGATCTCCCAAGGCTTAAAGAGAAACCTCTAATGGACTGCCTTCCAAACTTGTACCGTAGCTTTTCACATTTTTGTTGTTTTGGAGACAAACCAACAGCTGTTTACATTTCATGAATAAAGGGATTTGTGCTTACACTTTCAGGGTGAGGAAAACTTGAGAGTTGGAGGGGGGTGTTGCAAATGCTTCTAGTACAGCAGGAAAAAGTGAGAGCAAATAGAGAGAAATGGCAAAAAGAACCAACAGGCCAAGGCAGCATCACTGTTATAGAGCAGAGAAAGACCTAGTGAGGACATGCTACAGCTTCAGCTGAAAGCTTGAAGAAATGTGTGCAAAGCAAGCACAGCACAGTCTATGTGTATACTATGAGACCTCCAGTGTCCAAATATGCCCACTTATCATGTTTCACAAGCTAAAAAAGATTCAGGCTTAAAACTCATAAAACATGACATGTGCAACAGATCACTTCTGCTTGATTACAGGGAGATCCTGCCCAAACACACACACCAAGCTAACTGAGATGCATTATTCTATTGAATTTCATACAGCTGTGGTGTGCCAAATCACACCCCACAGCCTCCATATTCCCACACCATATCAAAACTATTCATCCCTTCTTGCAAAATATATCAAATTCTAACAATTGTCATTTAGGAGGGAGTTGC
This sequence comes from Loriculus beryllinus, assembly GCA_039877255.1. Taxonomy (NCBI): domain Eukaryota; kingdom Metazoa; phylum Chordata; class Aves; order Psittaciformes; family Psittacidae; genus Loriculus; species Loriculus beryllinus. The sequence goes on from JBCJKH010047068.1 coordinate 14,289, forward strand.
TCAAGTCCTCCATCTTGAAAGGATCCCCACACTTGACTCCGAGGCCTCAGCAGAGCCCCATCCTTGTTTTCACAGATGCTGTGCAGAACACAGCACACAGTTATTATTCCAGACAGGTGCTATTTAGTTGCCTCAAGCCTTCTAATTTGTACCTGCCTTCTACCTTCCAATTTCCCAGTGGCATGCTCCATTGCCATCCTGCAGCTGCTTAGGTGGTAGTTAAACACTTATTTTCTACAATGCAAATATCCAGTCAAACGCTTCATTATTAATGTTTTTAGGGAGTAGAGGGAGTCTCCAGGGATAAGAAAAGGCATGCTGATGCTATAGGTATCACATTGCTGGTTCTTCCCCCTGCCCACTAATGCATACAGCCAGCTGTTCAGTATTAGACATCAGAACTTTTTTCCTTCCTGACCCTTCCCCAGGCAGCAATCACTCTATGCCCTGAAGCAAGATACTTCTTCTACTATCCTTTTAATTTCTCCCTTACTCATCACTGAAAACAAGCAAGGTTTTCTGAAAGATCTAGCACCTTATACTGCATTAAAATTGTTTAATATAGCATGTAGCTAAGAATATCGCAGAACACTGAGGAATCAACCTTTCTTTCTGAATGCCACCAACCAACATGAAAAGCAAACAGAAACAGGGGCTCATCAAGAGTTTGAGTAAGAAATTCCCCATGCACAGTTCAACTACTAAACTCTCAAAAACTGGCAAGCATTAGCAGATATCTCTTTTTCAATAGGAATACAATGACTTCTAGAAAAAAGCCATTTCTAGGTCTGCTAATTCAGCTGTGGAGGCCAGATGGCAATGGATAAAGATTTTCATCAAGATATAAAAGGTCACAGCTGGCAAAGAGCTTCAGGATTTCCTAGGTAACTCCCCAGACACCGTCAGGAAAGCACAATTGGATGTTCTGAAGTTCTGGTGACACTGCCAGTCCTTGCTGCTGATGGCACTCTCACTCCTCTCCTCTCCACGCATTTACTTGAAGATCTACACATTTCTAGTGTCTCTGTTGCCCATAATGATCCATTATGGCTTTGGAAGCAGTGCTGTCTTCTTGAAAGGAAGCAGCTAACAGATGGCATGAGGGAACCACGGGATGTTTTGGGTTTTTTTTTTTTTTTGTTAGATTTTCAGAAGAAAACTCTGGCTACGTCTCAAACCAGGAGCTACAGGCATAACCCCATGAAGCAGACACCATCCCCAGCATGCAAACACACAGTAAGGGACACTGTGCCACTCAGATGCTCCTCCATCTCATTGGAGCAGCGACCTATCGTGAAGCAAAAAGGCTGTTACCATGCCCGTGTTTTGTGCCAATTATGAGGCAGTTACACTGGAAAATGTCGCTTTGATGTAAATCTCTTCAGGTAGTGAATGTTAAACACCACACACTGCTGGGTAGGTGTATGATTTTGCAGGATTGGAGCCCACATCTAGGAGTAATTAGCAAGACCGTGCCAATCTTCAGGTCCATGTACTGGACTGCTGGGCCTGATGCAACAGCTGCGCAGTAGGAGATCGCAATTAGCAGAGACGCAACACAATGAATAATTGGAAAGATAAGGAAATGCCACAGAAGTTTATAGAAGGGAAAAAATTCCCTTAGATCCAGACAATCTCGTGTCACCATGAAACTTAATGCTCTTCTTTCGCGGAGGTGTGAAAGCACAGCCATTAGAACAGGGCAATTTCCTTTCCGCTGTGATGAAGCCGTCACTACCAGCAGAGGAGCACCCACCCTGCCGCCCCGGGGGCCGGCTCGCAACCCCCTCTCAATGGGCGGAAGACGCAGCCCTTTTGGGGCAGGCCGGGGCCGGCGGAACCCGCCCCACTGCCGGCTTGCGGGAAGCCACCCCGCCACTTTCGATTCGCCTCTGCCTCGCCGGACGCCCGCGCCAAGGCAAGCCCCGGCCCTTTCCCAATTGCCTTCCCCTCCGCGACCCGCCGGCCGCGTTCCGTGCTCGCCTCAGGCACCCCGCTCCGCTCCCCTGAGCCCCGGACTGCCGCTTTCTCGCCTTCCCCTCAGCCGCTGCTCGGCGCCTGTTCCGCTCCTCGTCCGTGCTGCGCAGCCTCGGGGCCCGCTGCTCCGTGTTCTTTGGTGCCCAGGGCCAGGGGGGTGGAAGGAAGGGGCTCTCCGTCCTTGGGCTCTTCAGGTGGCCGGCGTTTCCTGACCGAGGGCAGGAGTACTCGCGGTGGGAGTTGGGATGTTGGTAGTTGGAGGAGCTGGTGTGCTGCGGTCGCCTGCATTGGTTTGGGGCTGTTATCCTGGGGCAGCCACCTGTGCTCCTCGGCTGCTTCGCTGCCCACCTGCGGTCTGTGAGCTCCTTGATTCTTATTTTTTAAAAGAGGATAAAAAAAAGAATGCATTAGTTTGACAAAGCAGAATCCAGATCCCAGCTTTTGGGAGCCGCTGTTACTCTCAGGAACCTCCATTAATGGCCCAGAGCCTGGCTGGTGTGGTAGCAGCTGGGCCTGGCGGGGTCAGCAGGATGGTTTTCAAGCTAGATGTAAACTCTTCTGAGTAAATAGATTATAAAGGCAATTTTAATCTGCCTAAGTATGGGGAAGAGACAGAAATCACTGCTGCTTTTCCTCATCAGGCCCAGGGCTGGAGTTGGACAAGGTGGCTCAGCACATTCCACCATGTGCATGAAGTCCCACACTGCCTTCTCACCCCGTGTTGAACTGGTGCAGATCATTGTCCCTGTCAGAGAAATAGCTCCTTTCTTCTTGTACTTTTCTGCTGGATCAGTGATCTACATAAACTTCCTTGTGGGCAACAGAATACATGGAAGAAGAGGAAACAGACTGTTTTTTCATCAGGAAGAAGTCATTTGGCCAGCTTAGCCTTGTTTAGCAGTGTCCTGTGTTGCTTTTGAGATGAGTGAAGATGTTCCAAGCTTACTGAAGTAACAGTCAGAAAATCCCCACTGGTTGAAATATAGCAAGTTGCGTAAGAATGCTTTATGTAATGAAAATACCTTTTAATTGCCAAGAAACACAACTTTTTTTCTTCCTAACAGGTCTACAGATGTGTTAACTAATCATTTAGTGTTGGTATAGATAAAACAGAGAAATTAAAACCTAAGATTCTATCCAGAGAAATAATACAGGGCTTTTTTCTCTTACACACATTTGACTGGGTGCAAATGAAACAGCAGGAGCTCTATGGGTGTCTTAGTACTGGGTAGGATTGCAGTTACAACTCTTTTGATGCTAGTTGTCTTTGCGTTCTTCCCAACATAGTCCTTTCCAGACCATTAAAAAATTTTCTGGGAGCTAGTCATAAGATCTTTTACTGTAAAATCATTTTTACTTTTGTTCTTACCTGCATTTTTGAGAGTGGTATGTATGAGAGAAATCACTTTTGGTAACTGCAAATGGACAGCTAGGCAGGTGCAGTGTCTTGTTAGTAGAGGGCCAGAAATCTTCGGCCACTTTTACTTGATGAAGTATACAGTATAACTGACAACCTCACATGTATCTGGTTTAACTGGTTTATAAAAGTATTTCTAAAATGATAGTATTCGTTGAGGGACACTTAAGATTCTTGTACTTTTATCTGTAGATGTCGGGGCATCAGCATGTTGATCACTCTACTGAAGATGGAGGTAATGAAGATCGTGAAGATATTGTTGATGCAAGGCCAGACAGAAGTAGCAGATTCTCACTTTTTTCAAAGTAAGTTACTACATTAATTCCTATTATTATATCAGCTGTCATACTACCCTCCTAGTGGGATTTTGGTGTTCAGTTTGCTGTGTCCACAATGTCATCGGTGGTTTAGATAGGGAGCTGGTTTATACTGTGTAGGTTTAATGTATAGATCTGTACCTTATAGTACCTCCCGTAAGCTTTATTTGGTAGTCAAGAGATCACTTAGTTCATTTAGCATCAATTATAGTCCCTCATCTTAAACATTGCCCTTTGGTAGAGCTGGGAATTAAATATGCCATTAATTATATATTTTACCGCATTCAGCTCAGCTAATCTCCTGCATCACTGAAATCCCCTGCTGACTATTTAAGTTAGTTTAAAGCCTGGATGTGCCATCTAGGTTGTAGCACAATGAAGCCTCACAGAGTCTAGAGATGTAACCCATTACAGAATAAATTAAAAAGCCTTTTATTTTAAGACATAGTCGTCTCACTGAAGTACAAGCTTTTTTTCATTAATTGTATAGGAAGCAAAAATTATGTACTGCTTGTCTGTACTCCTGAAAATGTTAGATAAATGTGACTGAAAATGCAAAAGATGAAGAATGAATGTGCAGAATGTACAAATACTACTGAACATGAGGAAATGTTCCAGCCTTGGCAGTGTTCAAGGGCAGGCTGGACGGGGCTTGAAGCAACCTGCTCTAGTGGAAGGTGTCCCTGCCTGTGGCAGGGGAGTTGGAGCTAAATGGTCTTTAAAGTCCTTTCCAGCCCAGATCATTCTATGATTCTATGATTCTATGAAATTACTACTTAACACTATGAACTTTATAGATTTAGAAGGATTTTATTAGAGGTATTTACTACAAAGACTGTGGTATTTACAAAGAGGTTTTGATTTTTATCACTATTGGACATGCACACTCAAGTAAACAGTATGATTCAGAGAAAGTACATGGAGAATATAATTTCATTTTTGCTGCTTATTATGTGAGCCTAATAGGGGTAACAAATCTGCAAGAAGTGAAGATGCTTTAGTGTTAGAAGACTTTTGATGTGCTGTTAAGCAAGTCACTTTATTTTTCTCTGTCTCATTTTCTCATTCCTTAAATATGTTTTATGATGTGTGTGTGTAATATTAATTTTAATAGATTTATGTAATGCAAAATAGATAATGTACATTTGGTTTTAAATCTTGCCAAACATTTTTCAAAGGATTCTTTTAAACTTTATGTGTGTTTTAATATCTGAATTGGTCTTCTTTATAAGAGGTGATATGCTAATACTGCTCTTAAATTAGACAACTCAAAGTTAATAATTCCTGAAGGAAAGGCAATAATCAGCATTTCTATAACTTTTTTCTACAAGACATTTTCCAAATAATTTGGCTGTACATCACCAGTTTGAGACATTCATCTTTTGGGAACCCCTTGAAGATAAGTTTGAAACATTTTTCTTTAGAAGTAAAAAATTGTTTAGATGAAATATGAAGTAACTGAGAAGATTCAGCTTAGGGTTTGTATTAAAAAAAACCCCAAAACCCAAAGCAGTGAGAAACTAAATTCAAACCCTCACAGAAAGACCAGCAGTTTCCACCAGCTTCACAGCTCGGAACTGAAAGCTAGTGGAAACTGCTGGTCTTTCTGCAAGGCTTTGAAGTGGTGAATTAACCATTCTATTGCTGTGACTGGAGATTCTTCTTGCAAGAGCAGTAAGTAGAAATAAGTGAAAATCTTATTCGCTGCATCACATTTCTTTCAGAGAAGTGTGCACCTGCTTTAGCATATAGGCCACGAGGCTCAGAACAAGCCACGGAGTGGGTAGTTTCCTCTGGCTGCACCGCAGTTAAGGGGAATCAACTTGTACGTATTTCCTTTGCTTTGAAAAAGCGATAGTATTTAGTTAGTGTTGGTGGGGAAAAAGAGTTCAAAAGAATAAGTTTTGACTGAACATCTGCCGGTGGTGCTTGGTTCGGGGGGTTTGTGGCCACTAGATGGCAGGAGGGTATCAATTTTGTTTATGGCGAAAAAGAAGTGAGCAGAAATTAGGGAAAGTTGCAGTTGAGCAAAAAGTTCTGTTTAAGAGAGCAGGATACACTGTGGCAAGCTTATGCACAACCACGTTTCAGAACGTGGTTAAATGGAGATTGAGCTGAGGATCTCAAACATGTATTTTAAGTGTTTATGTAATAGAAACAAATAGAATTTTTCCCATAGAATTTTTTCTTTTCTGTGCTCTGTGTGCTCCTGTTGTGCATTCAGGCTTTAAAAATAGTCTCATACTTCTCCAGAGAATGATATCATATCTTCATTTGGTGTCATAGAATCATAGAATAGTTAGGGTTGGAAAGGACCTAAAGATCATCCAGTTCCAACCCCCCTGCCATAAGCAGGGACACCCCACACT
>JBCJKH010047068.1:20479-32893 GCA_039877255.1 Loriculus beryllinus
AAGCACCTCGTTGTTTTTCATGTGCCTTATCATGCCTTCCAGGAGAATCTGCTCCAAGATTTTGCCAGGCACAGAGGGAAGACTGACTGGTCTTGGGGATTGATAGCAGTAAGCTTATTTTAGCATCCAGAAAACATAATGTAACATGAAACAGAATTGTGGTTCCACCATGTTAAGTAGAGCAAAGATTTCCTAATGAAAGTTTTATTTTCTTTTTTTTAAAGCTGCATCTGAAAATTCCCAAGGTAGACTCATGCTTGTGCTGTCAACAGTCATAACTGTTTGTGGGCTTCAGTGAAGAAGTATAATGCAGAAGAGGGTGGTTATTAGTAGTATAGGTACCAGTTTTATTCTAACCTAATTGTATAGGACCATTTGTCCTCTGGTTACTTTTACCTACTCCAGCCCTAATGTTTTGTTTTATGGGCAATATTCCTCTTTCATCTGGAAACAGGAAACATAATTTAAATATATATTTAGGAATTCTTACTAATACCTAGTTACAATTGAAACTGTGTAATTCTGTAGTGTTCTTAATGCAGAAACATGAAGTATATTGTAAGAAAATCCCACTAAGGAATTAGAGAAGTGCATATGCTACACTGACATATATCACCAAGAGTACTTCATCTGTTTAACACTACAAACACAAAATATCTCTGAAGTATTTATTTCTGCCAACTCAAGCCACTGTAAAGTTTGAGACTTTTCATTTTAATGAATCTGAAAGCTTGCTGGAAACATTAATGTGCATCTTGCTTTCAGTAGTGCAATAGTTATAACAGTCCAATAGTTACGATATCTACCATGTTTGTAAACTAGCATTCAGATCAAAAAGATTTACAAATATAAAGGTTTCCTTTCATTTGTATGGTATTTATTTTGGTTACAGGACAGCAAAGTAGGGAAGCACAGATGTTACCAAAGCTGTCTACTTCAGCTTCATGCCCCTTGTCTCAGTGTAGCTGTATTTCTCAAAATAAATAGCCTTGTCCTCCAATGAATAAATATTCATTATTGAGATTCAGCCTCAGCTGAACCCCAGCTTTGGAGCTGTAACAAGTGTGGCCAGTTGTCTTTCTTTCAGCTTTGCTCTTATGTTGTTCTTCTGTCTTTTGAGGGGGATATCTTCCATGCACTTTTGATTACCAACAGCTTATTTTTATTTGGTTTGTAAGAAGCTGCTTCGGAGGTAGAACTTTATGAAGAACAGTTTCACAATGATGAAGATGCACACGTTTTCCTGAGTTATCCGTTCCCTATTTTTTTTGTCAATTGAAAACACTGGGCCTGGACGCTAGGTACCCACCAATGCCTCTCTATCACTCCCCTCTCCATCTGGACAGGGAGGAAAAATACAACAAAAGGCTCATTGGTTGAAATAAGGAAATGGAGAGATTACTGTCTTGGGCAAAACAGACTGGACTTGGGGAAATTGGTTTGATTATTTATTAGGTCTGGAACTTAACTTCTGGAGAGCACTGCAGGAGTATTAGTTAGTGAAAATCTGGTCAGGGCTTATACTTTTCCTGGGACATTTACTGGATGTGCCACATAGGAAATTCACCAGTATCCAGTCTAAAGTGTAAGAACTAATTCACAGTCAATGTTTGTTTCCAGTCTCCTTAGAGGCTTTTATCTCATAAAGCACAACAAACACTGGGTTATCCATGAACTGTACCAGTAGCAATCAAAACAGTGAGTCAAATATCCTAATTTCCTCTTAGTGTAGAAATTTATTCCACTCATTGCAGCAAATTCTGGGCTGTCATCATACAAAATTTGGAGGAAAGCTATTATGTAGTGTCATTTTTAAGCGTTTAAAAGATTCAAAACCAAATTAAGCTGGATTTATAATAAGCCAAACCTGTTTAAATAAATAGTAAATACTTAGGAAATGGGTCTGTGAATCAGAATACAAAGAGGTTTTGGAAACTGTGCATGTTAACTTGCAGCATTTTCTTAAAATATTCAGTGTTTTAATATCAGAATAATAATAGTGGATCAGGTTTTAAGAGAAAGAAGACAGACATATTACAAAATGAAGTCTGCTGTCCCACCTTACTCTCAGGATCAGCTGTGTTTTCCTACACTCTTATATAGGAGCAGCGATAGAATCAGAGTGACAGGAGTGTGTTTTCCACTTGTCAGCAAGGGTAGATCAGGCCTGCATGACCTCAGCTTGCAGGGTGATGGCTGCGAGAGTTTGAATAGCCCCATAGAAAAGTCCAGCGTGACCCACTGCTGACACATGCGAATGTTTGGGCCTAAACACAGAGAGCATCCATCCTGGTTTTTTCTCCAATGTAACCCTGAGCATGGTGGGCTCCTAGCATTAGCACAGAGGATTAGACTTGTTCTTGAGAACAAGCTGAAGCTGTTTGCAGATGCAGTGTGGAGTACCATTTGATGAAGAGCCAAGGTACTGTAGAATGTTACTGATATTCCTTCTCTGCCACCTGTTTGGAAAGCTCATGAATGAATACCTGGAGAGATTATAGTGTCAGTGTTTATATCAAGGTAATTATAACTGTAGTGACATTTTGCAACTGCCAGTCCTGGCCAGAGAGTTCTCTGAGAAATAGGATTTGGGAGGGGAGGATTGGGGTTTTTTTGGTCATTTTCCAAGCATTCTATATAGCAGTCTATGTACCTGTTGATTGCTCTTAGTACCTATGATAGATAAGAGAGGCTTCACCTTTTCTTCCCCCTCTCCCCTCCTGAACTGGCAGTTGCCTGTGCTCATTGTACTACGCAGGATTTCAGTTTCCAGAACACCCATGGCAGGTATGTACGTGCAGGTTTTCTAGAAATAAGGAGAAAACCTTTCAGCAAGCAATATGCTTTATTTGTAAAGTTTTACCTTTTCTTTGTTACTTGAATATTATCTCACATACATCATTATGAGGTCTGCCCAGCAAGTATCACACAGCTAATTGGGAAGCTGAAGATTAATTACAAGTTGATGGTTGAGAATTTAGAACTTTACTGGTTTTGTTCTCTCTGCTGCAAGTGTCACACCTCAAAATTGTTATGTAAGCTGTAAATGATACATAAAATACATGCACAAAGACTAGGATACTGCTGCCTGTTTCTTTTTTAACAGTTGCAAAATGTGGACAGTATTAGATGTAATAGTCTGTGTTGAAGCTCTGTTTACAAAGTCTAGCTGGCTCAGCCCCAGTGTGCTTCCTCTGCTTCATTTGTATATAATAAAATTGCAGCCATGGGTTTGATTTGAATTATGTTAAGGCCATCATTTAAACTTGGTTAGAAGAAGGAGACAGATGTAACTATCAGAACTCCAAAAATATATATATAAAATATACAAACTATGTCAGAAGTTGTAGTCTGAAGCATGTGCTTTCAAACAGCTCCACTCTTCATTACAGAGTCAGTTTCCAGTTGCTTGTTTTCCAAGTTCTTAGAGAAGCATCTCCCTCCAAATTGGAGAAGGGACAAAAAAGCTGTAAGAGTAGCTCAGGATCTGAAAAATGCCTTACAATGAGGGATTTAAAATGCATTTAGTTTCTCTAAATAAAAGTTGAAAGATAATTTGCTGTTATTGTAGGTAGTATGAATATGTAGTATATTATACAAATATATAGGTGATGGAAAATCAGAAGATAGGAAGAGGCACTTTTTGTAAGCAAAGAATTCATAAATGGATCTAATGGATCTGTACACGGATGTCTTAAAAAAAAGTTGGGTATAAATCTAAAAGACATTCTGTAGATTAAAAAGAAGCTGCAGGTTTGTAGAAACTACTGAATAAGGGTTTGTGACTTGCTTTGCAAAAGATCAAATGAAAAGTGTGCTTGTACTTGGGTGAGTCAGTTACTGCACTTAACATCTTGCAGCTCACTAGCTGATTTTGTTCATCTCTGAGACTGTTGCAGTTGTGAAGCTTTGTGGTAGGTGAAGCCTTGTGATTCAAGCTAATGCACTTTAGATTATGGTTTCAAAGGAACATACTGATAGCCATTGCTCACACTCAGGTCTCCATCTAGAGCACAATTAAGTGGCTCTTAGCAGGTAACAGAACGTATCCTCCAGCTGAGCATTTTGATTAGTTTAATTAACTTGTTCATCAAGTTAATTGAGCTATACTTTAATAACTACTTTTATAGCTTGTGTTCTATTGCTGGAGGTGATGCAGCATGCCACAAGAAACAGAGGAAAAGGCCAGGATTTCTTAAAAAAAAAAAAAAGCATTTTAATTTGCAATTTTTGTATAAAATCTGTAACAGTACTGCTAGGTATGTCATAGTAAGAATAAAAATAGACTTTTAATATGATACTGTTTTATTGGATGAATGAACTCAGCCCTGTCTTGAGCAAAGAATTTGTTAATGATAGCTTGGGTACCTCACAGCTCCATTATTATATTTTTGTAAGTTCAAGGAAATAATCACATTGTTTATCTAACTCTTTCAAGTCTGCTACAGCAATATTTTCCTTTCAAAATTAGTATGTTTACAATTATAAGGAGGGGTTCGAACCTCGGTTTCCAAAAAACAAGAGGTACAGTCTTTATTAGCTTCCTAGTTTCAGGGTCATTCAGGCAAAAGGCTGTGCCTTTGGTGACTTTTAAACTGGCTTTATTTAAGCCACGGAACATCTAATTCCAAACATGTCCTAAGAAACCATGCACTAACTGGCAATTCAAAAAGGAGTTGAAGGCTAAATAATTATGGCCTTGATCTTGAGAGCAGTGCAAACGGGGATTAGTTTACTGCCTCACTAGTCTTGTTGCTTTTAGTAGGGCTGCTCCCAGGTTGAAAGCAGGGTGTGTTCCTTCAGGGCTGTGGTGTTTGAGCAAGCACACTTGCCATTTCTCTTTATCCTACCCCTTTCCAAGAAGAAACTTTCAAGGCTTAGGCACTTCAGCAGAGTAGTACATGAAGATGAAAGGGTTGCATAGACTTTATGTGTCATTATCATAGAATCATAGAATAGTTAGGGTTGGAAAGGACCTTAAGATCATCCAGTTCCAACCCCTTTGCCATGGGCAGGGACACCTCACGTTAAACCATGCCGCCCAAGGCTTCGTCCAACCTGGCCTTGAACACTGCCAGGAATGGAGCATTAACAACTTCCTTGGGCAACCCATTCCAGTGCCTCACCACCCTAACAGTAAAGAACTTCTTTCTCATATCCAGTCTAAGCCTTCCCTGTTTAAGCTTTAACCCATTATGAACTTTAGACTCCAATATTCTCAGTTTGGCATGTTTCACTATAATTTAGAGTTACTTCAACAGACAAAACAAGGTTATTAGAGGGAACAGAAATCTAGCACCATTTGATTGGGTTTGTGTTTTAGTGTTCCAGGGTTTTGGATTTTTTTTGTATTGTGCTGTTTATGTTTGCTGTTCTAAATTGCAGCTGTCAGTTTTCATGCCTTTTGTATAAGACATCTCTTTGCCATAGTTAGCAGTATAGGTGGAATAATGCTTAGATGCTTTTGGGAGGACTTTTATGTTCAGTTTTGTAGGACCACTTTTCTAAGTGAAGACTTTCTAGCATGTTGAAGGGATACTGACTTTAATATTAGAATTTTTTAAACATTTTCTTTTGGCATTTATCTAGGGCATATTTAAAAATAGCCTTCTAAAAAACAGTTATTTTGTTTGTGCTAGTCTGTAGAAGTCAGCAGTTACTTGCTGATAATTTCAATAGGGAAAGTGAAAGCATGAAGTATTTACTTGAACTTCCTCCTATGTGATCAGTATTGTCCCTTTTTCCTGAGGAGATTTTCCCTTCAGATATTAAGCTGGTTTTAAGTTTCTCCCCTGGCATGTACTTTGGAAGCCCAAGTAACCTTTATTTAAACAAAGATAGTGTGTATTTTTTTGGTTTACGATTATATTTAACTGCTTTCAAAAGAGTCCTTGATAACATGTTATCTGTCTGAAAAGAGAAAAATGGAAATTGCGTCTGCCATTGGAATGTATTGAGAAGAGGTTTCTGAACCCATAGTGTGTAACAGGTTGGAAACAGTTGACATCTCCCAGAGAACAGTATCTTCTGCAGTGACTCCTGTTAATGTTTATTGCTGCCTTAATTTAGTATTCTAGCATGATACCTTCTTGGCATGTGACCCAGGATCACACCGTCAAATGCACCGTAATACAGTTTTAGTATTTTTCCATATTTAAATGCAGCAAATATAGTAAAATATTCTTTCATTCCTTACAGTTTTCACAGGAAGCTGTAGCTGCCACATCCCTGGTAGCGTTCAAGGCCAGGTTGGATGGGGCTTGGAGCAACCTGGTCTAGCAGAAGGTGCCCCTTCTGAAGGCAGGGGGGTTGGAACTGGATGAGCTTTAAGGTCATTTCCAACTCAAATCATTCTATGATTCTCTTTGGTCCAGCCCCTATGGTTTGTCCTTGTCCTGTGTAATTTACGCTTTCTGATTTTTAACAGTAAAGGAATGTTCATTTTTATAAAAGACTATTCAAGTAGTAACACATTCTTCTTGTCCATAAATGTTGCTGCTCTGCCAATATGATGAAATATTAATGGGAAGAGGCAACAGGGTAATCTGTTATTTGCATGCAGCTCTAAATCTGTGTGACAGTCTACCAAAACGGATCTGACAAAGAACAAAGAGTCTGCCTTAAAGAACTTAAGATCTAAAAAGCTCTAGTCATGTTTTACAAGTGTCTTTAGCTTGTTATTGCCAATAGGTTTCAAGAGAAAAAATTCAAAGAGGGGAGAGTGTACAGTAATTAGAGGTGTACTAAATACGGTGAAATTAGACTGGATAAAAGTATTAACGCTGGCAGTTTGAAGACAAGGTTATGTGGGAGTAAGACATATTAATGTATGATCATCAGAGAGCATCAGCCGTATGAATAGCCACTAATTACTGAGTTTAAGGTAGAAACAGACAAAATATTGAGCCTTGATTTGTCTAATTTATGAATTCTGTTTCCTGTTAATTTCTTTTGGAAGAATAACTCTGAAGTAGTCTCTGGCACACTCAGTTATACTACACATAGTTTGATGGTGCTTTGTGATGGACAGCAGTTGCAAACCTCATTTATACTGTGCATGCAGTAATGAAAGAAGTGGGGTTTTTCAGACAGAAGTAGCAGTATATAACCACACAAACTGCATCAAATTAAATCAGCAATATAGGCTACATAAGTGTCTTTAGAGGTCTTAAAACTAATGTATTACGTTCACTACTCCACAGTATTGTAATTCGATGGGGAATTTATTCAAATGAAGCTTTTAAAGAGGTCCCCAAATGTAAAAGCCAGGTGGGAAACATCTCAGTTGTTTGTAATGGAATAAAGAGCATTGTATTTTTAAGATCTATGGCATCCCACAACGTTACGTGTATGAAAGTTCTGCTGGATGATGTTTAATTACCCGAGAAGATGCTAAAAAGCATGGGGACTTCAGAAAGGATCATGAGATGGTGTGCTCTGTAAAGGTGGCATGTTTTTTAAGGCAAATTTTCTTTTTAACAGAAACCTGTTATCAGTCATTCAAAACTATATACATATTGTATTAAAGAAGCATGACAAGAGTAAAAAACTGTCACAAGGTTTTGGGATATTCACTGCCAAGTAAAGCCCAAACCGACTGAAGTTCATAGAGAAAGACAGTGTTCTATTGTATGTGTGTACTTCAAATAGAACTGAACGTAATTAGTTTAGCCTTTCCCACCTACCTCTGAATGTCAACTTCCTGAAATTGAATAGTATCATTATTGTAGACTTATTTTTTTATCTGTTTACACAGTTTATTTCATATTTTTATTTTACATTGGCTTACAGCAACAAAAGTACCCAACTTTCCTGGAAGAGAAGGGGACTATAGCTGTTTTCAAAGCCAGGATATCCCTCTGTAATACTGTTTTTAGAGTTCATTTTTACTAACACATTAATTTCCTCTTAGAAAAGTGAACAAATAGGGGAAAAAGCAAACAGAAAACTCTTCCCATTGTGCAACTGGGAAGCAGTGATTGTGGAACTTGTCTCTGTTCATCTAATCCTCTATCCATAAGGCTATTGAAATGACTTCTTCTCCAGGAAGAGGTTTCTTCTTTCTGTGTGCTGGCATCACATTGCTTCTTGGGCCAAGCAGCTCAAGTTTTCAGAAGAGTTCTACTGTCTGTCAATTATTGTCATCTTATTTTTAATCATTCTTAATGATGAGGTTTAGTAAATGTTAACAGTTCTTGAGAACTTTCATTGTGTTGTGCTGGTGCTGTTCTAAGGGGAGTCCATATAGTTAAAGCAGACCAGCTTTCTTAGAGCAGAAGGGTCTTTTACAGTCACTGGCCTTTACACCTTGAGCAAATAAGGCAATACCAGACTACACAACTGACATTATGTGATGTGATGGAAAGTGAAGACTCTCCCTGTGGAAATACATCACACTACACTTGAAGTTGAGCATCTGGTTTTCACTGAAACATGTTACTCTGGAGAACTGGTAGACCTGAGCCCAGGAGTCTGGCTATAGCAGGTGGGAGAGATGATGAGAGGCTGCAACACTCAAGGAAGCCATTCTCCTGCGCATGGATTCTTACTTTGTTGGTCTGTCATATGAATACATGGTAGCAAAGAAAATGCAGGAAGATTGCAGAAGAAAGGAAGCCAATGGAGAGGAAATTTCAGCTTCTAAGAGACACTGCTTTCAGTTCTCAAACCTAAACCCTAGATTTAGAAACAAACTGAGGGTGAAAATGTGCAAGCTCTCAGGGTGCCAGGGTGGAGTTTCAGTTTTGCTGAGCCCTTGATTGGAGGGAGAGAACATGAAATATGTGAGAGCACTGGCCAGAAGAATATTTCTGTCTCAGGGAAAAATCAGTGACCACTAGCAGAGTGAGAAATTATGGCACAGTTGTAACGAAAAGCTGAAAAAAGAATAAACAGTCTTAAAATTCAAGTTTCTATTTAGTCTGGACAAGTTTGAATCCCGAAAGAGGGAAATTAAAGACACTGGATGTCAGAGAAGCAGAATGAGATAAAACTGAGGAGAAATAGCTTAAAACGTTTTATAACTAACCTGTGAAAACCCCTTCAGAAAACACATTGATTAGAAGGGTTAATAAGGACTACAGCACTAAACATTTATGTTAGCATGTGTCTAGTTCAAAGCTTAGAAGACAAAACTTTATCTAGGAAGCTTGAGGCTTTCAGTCATAAAACAACCTGTCACTGACAGGGCATTCCCCTTAAGAACTCAGTATTACATGTTTATTAGTCATTATTACAAGGTCTGATTTAGCTTTTGAAGCTGAAGAATTGGCTCTTATGCTGTCAGTTTAGTGCAGTCAGGCAATTCCCATATTGCTCCATGTTGGCACAGAAAATAGAATCTTCAAAAAAACAATTTCTCCCTGGAATGCAGGCTCAGGATATTTATGGTCCACAACCTTTGCTTCCTTATTTACCCAGTTTGGAAACATACTAAAAGATTCCTGGAACTGTTTGTTGTCTGCCAGTAAAGAAATGGTGAGCATAGCCCTACAAAGCATGCTATGGTTGCTTAGTATCTTGTTAGTCTGTTCAGGTTGAAAGGAATCAGTAGAACAAAACCATACTGTCCTCTGTAAAGGAATGGGAAATGTGTGCTACTGATGAGGGTTGTCTGTGACACTTGACATTGAGCGGGATAAAGATTCTACTTTGTGTAGAATCTAATTTGTGTACTTTGGGAACAGCAGCAGTAATAGCCACATCCCTGAAACTCCCAAGTATTTCTGCATGAATGAGTGCAAACTATTGAGCTGAGAAGTGAAGTGGTTTCAGAGAAGTTGTGTGGCTATGTTATTGTGCCCTTTAACCCAGCTTCTATTTACAATGAGGCTTTTTATGGAGTGACGTGGCTGCGTGATTTCTGGACTAGAACTAGATCACTTCCAGTATTTTAGCAGAGCAGATAGTGCAAACATGATACAGTACTGCTCATGGGGATCTGTCCCAAGTGTTCACAACTGCTCATGGGCTGGACATAAACAGAAGTTTGTGTACAATCCCCTTGAAAATATCCTGTTGTGTTTAACAGCCACTGTTAGGCATAGCTTTGTTCAGGACATCACTGAAGCCAGATAAATCTGCAGAAACCTGATTCCAGTGTGGACTAAGGAAATTAGCCTCTTCATCGACCTTAATGGTTATTTGTTGTTCTGAAATTAATTTTTCTCTCTTTGCCAAAGAGCTGTCTAAGTGATGTAGGACCAGGGGGAATTTTAGGCTAAAATAAGAATCCAAGATCTCTTTGAAAGTCAAATGTAATATTAACATCATACGGTTGTGGATATTTCTTTAAAAAGGATAAAATCTTTTCTTGAGGCAAAGCATATTTAATTATGGCTCTTAGAGCCCTCAAGAAGCACTATGCAAAGAGAATACCAATACTTGTCATTTGCCAAGAAAAAAATGTACTTCCAGAGTATCAGATGGAATCCTCAAGTAAGTATAATTCAATATCTTGTTTTGTCGTCTCTAAGAGAAGTCTAGGAGAGGAGAGGATATTAGGATGGTCACATGTAGAAAGAGTATAGAGAAAGCCTGCCAGGTGTAGCTATTTAATTTGGCCCTTTACAATAGACCATGATGACACTCAATAAGAAGCTGTTATAAAATTGAATTGTATTAGCATTAAAACACGATGAATCATTCAGAGAAGGTTTGTTATAGTTTCCAAATAGGTTTGTCCTTTAGTAATAAAAAAGGGGACGCTTATGCTAAAAGACAGCAATTGTTAAATCAGGAAGGTAAGAGAGTAGATTACTGGAAACATTTAATCAGTTGGCAGTGATCTCATGTCTACAGGCTATTATTGAACCAAATAGCTTAGTAGTTCTTTAGAAAGATATGAGTGGGAATAGTGAAAGTACTTAAATTAATGGAGATTATGGGGAAAATCTAGTTTTGTTAATAACAGACTGTATTATACAGTTATTTGTGCTGTGAAAATAGGTTATGTTTTCCTCTCAGACATCATCAATAAATACTATTGGAAGCAGGATGCTAGACCAAATAAGAGAGGTTCTGATAACCTCTTCTGGCCTTCTCTAGGCACTGTTTCTAACTGGGCTTGCCCCAAAGTTTGTTCATAGTTCTGAGGTTGAATCAGACCCTTCATAGGCTCTCACTGGCTTCAGTTCTGCTGGAGGAAATCTTACCAATATCTGAAGCCACCTCCTTGGACCAGAATGTCCACCTCTAAAAGCAAGTGCTGCTGAGTTCCTCATGCTTATACTTCAGATGCACATGCTGGCTGCAGTGGTTTGTTCTAAATACTTTGTTTAGAACAAACTGGTGAGTAATATCTGTGCTGTCCGTTTGCATCTCTTTCTAATCCAATCTAAAACTCATGCACATAACAAAAAGGCCACTACGTAGTCATTAACAGAGAACTACAAATGCTTCTTTTGTTTTGTTGTGGGTTTCCTGTTTGGTTTTAAGTGAGGTTCAGGTATTGAGAATTACTCTCAAATGTGCTTGGTTTTTTGCATAGGATCAGACTGCTGTTTGGCAGATCAAATCTGTCCACATCTATAACCTTTGTCAGTAGCAACTACCTAATGCTTTGCCTTATCTTCAGAGAATTAATGGGTGATAGTGATTTAGCAAACAAATCCTCTCACTCCATCAGGTAATCTTCTTGTATTTGAGATAGTTATTAAGGGAGACTTTTCTGTCCTTCCATGAATTATTAAAAGTAAAATATGTCCAGAACCATAGTTTGCAAAAGGCTTTCACCAGCCTGACTTTATATTTAGGTATTTGTTTTATCTGTGGGTCAGAATCTGCATATATTACTGTTGACTGCAGTCACTTTACCATCATCAGAATCCAACCACATACAATAATTGCTTCATAGAAATCACAAGATCTTTCTGCCTCTATTTAAAATATGAAGGAAGAAAACAAACATCAGAAAAGAAAAAGCATTGGGTAGGGCTGCCTGGATGATTTGAATTAAGGTAAATAGGCACACCGCATGTGACTGGGCCCTAACAGTAGTTCCATTTGGTTCACCTAGGAAAAAGAAGAATGGAGAAGAAGAACAGCCAAAATCCTCTCTCAGTAATCAGTACCGAATTGTTACACCCACGTTCCAGTATAATATGGACTACAAGAAAGTTGGCAAATGTATTATTATAAACAACAAAAATTTTGAAGACAAAACAGGTACTGCTCTTCTTCTGAAGATGGTCATTGCAGACCTTCAAATTCTTATACTTTAATTAATCAATAAGCTTTTTATTTTTAGGACATGAAATTTTAATGATTATATATATCTTTTTTGAGAAAATTATTCCTTCAATTTATTCCTGTTCTCTATCACTCGTATTAAAGCAGCTCTTTGCAGCTCATGTTTCAAAGAGCATGTCACCTTGCTCCACCAACTTCAAACTAACCCTTTGTCCCAGAGGTTAG
>JBCJKH010047070.1:0-10549 GCA_039877255.1 Loriculus beryllinus
CCCTGAGTAAGCATCTGTAAACTGTTTTCACTAAGTGGAGGAGGTCTAGTGGGGTTCTACCCACCACACGTAGCTGAGCTAGGTTCCAGACCTGTGATCTGAACTCCCAAGACCCCAAAACAGGGGATATCTGGGTGCTGGCCACAGGCATACCCTTGGCCCAACCAGCCTTTCAACAGAGTTGTGGCAAGCTCGTGACTGAAACAAGCCTTCAGAGATGTCAATCAATGATTAAACATTAGTCCATTTTCAGCATGACCAAGGAAATATAAGAATTAGCAAAGGACAAGACCAAAAGGCTTTGAACTTGCTTCATGTGAGCTCAGGAAATAGTGGTATTTAGTCAGGACTCTTGGACATACCAAATGTGGCTTGTCTGCAGTTCTTATTTCACTACCTGTTTCTTCCTGGTTTACATACCTGTGCTTCCAGTGCGAGATCCAGTGGCAGAACCTCATAGGAGACAGCCAGAAATTAAAAACCATGGACAAGAACTAAAAGATTGAAGTACAACATACTTCAGCCGCTACAAATGGGCCTGCTTGAAGCCTAATGGGAGCTTGAGTCATTTCATCTGTTTCTAATGGCTTTGCTGGCTCCTGGTGAGAGCTGAGAGCCATTGTCATGTCAAAGGATGGAAACAGTCCAAGAATCCAAAGCTGGTGACTGCATCACTACCAGGAGAGGAGGAAGCAGTTGAAAACCAAACCATGATTTACCTTTTTACAGCTACCCACCCAAATCAAACCTGCAGATATATAGTCACAGTCCACATCTGTAACTGTTGGTGTTCATTCAAGCTCTCTTTTCCCATGTTTTTGGACAAGTGATCTATGAAAAGGACACATGAATCACCCATGACATCAGCACAAGACCCTGTAAGAAGCCACATAGTTTCATGGAGCTGGGTAAATATGAAAGGTACACAGTGCCCTGCAGTGTAAGACAAAATGATATTCATGTGAGTCAGGTTTTTAAACCATAGCCTTGAATCCTGGAGACAATTTAAGGGCCAATAAGACTTTAAAGCAAGGTAGAGCCAGGAGCCCTGAGTCTTATTAAACAAAAACAATCAGAGTATCCACATTTTTGTAGTCCTACTGTGAAGTTCCAATAAACTTTACCCAAAAAAACCTCCATAACACTCCTTACTCTGCTTCATGGAAAACGAGAAGTGATTCCAGAGGTTGGCTGACTATTTAATACCTTTTGTAGTAGTTAAAAAGGCCACTTTCTTCTTCTCTCTCACACTCTTTTTTTTTAACTTTTACTGCAAAACCATTAAAGACAGAACTAGTTCTAGTAATAAAAGGTAGCTATATTCCCACAGGGAGAAGGGGAATGGTGGTTCCTGTGTACCCTCAGCGCTCTTGGCAGGGGTACTTATAAAGAAGGTGAAGGTCACAGGGAAGAGAACAGAGTATTTTCTGTTCAATGGAAAATAGAAAGTTCCAAATGTGAAAAGGAATTTTAGCAAGTTTTATTCCCTTCATTTACAGCCCTGACATCATATCTCTCTGCAGTGACATCATGGCTTTAAAGTCGCAGCTTCCAATGACACCAGTGCATCAGAAGCCTTATAAAGCAACAGCATTTGGTGTTTCTGAGGCACTGATGAAGCCCAGACCTGAGAAGATCTCCCTGCTCAGCAGTTCCTATGTGTTTATAAACTCCTATTCAAACCTTGTGAATAACATCTTGCTGAAGTGCCCAGGTTCAGGAGGATACCTTTGATGAAGAGAAGTTAGAAATTCAATAGTAAGACACATACAGTTGGGTTCAACCAGTTAGACTTACTTTTTCCATTACTCCCTTCTTCCTCAGTCAAATCAACCACCCATGCCAAGGAGGAATAATTAATGGGCCTGGTTCACCAAGCACAGCTACCCAGGAACGCTACATACAAACCTACTCTTATTACACATCAGGAGGACATGGGTTTTGAACCACATTGTCAAACTCAACAGCTCAAAACAGAGTTTTGACTACATGTACCATGCTGAAAAGGAGAGCAGGATTTGGCCTACCTCTGTTTTTAACAGATCTTCTTAGTGATAGAAATTTGCTGGTCTCTGATGCTTGCTAACAAACAGATGCAACTGCAATTCCCACTGTAAGAGAGAAGGAGCTGGAGCCAGGAGAGAGCTTCCAGGAGCCTGGCTCACCCCTCTCACCTGTAGGGATGTGATTATGTCTGGCAGAGCGCTCTGGGGATGCAGCTTGCACCACAGCCGTCAGCAGCCTGCAGAGCACTGGAGAGCTACGAGCTCTACAGTCTGTTCCCCAAACTCCTGTAGCCTTCCTGAATTGGAGCATTTATTCAACAGCAAGAGATAAAGCCACACATGTTGCAGCACGGAGGTCAGGAGCCATCGGGAGACTGGAGATATCCCCTGCAACCCATTGCTGGAGGAAAACCTGCTGTTCACACACACCACAAATCAAAGGGAAGCGATGCACTGTAATTAGTCTGCACCCAACTAATGAGGACTGGTGGTCACTACGCTCTGGCAGTCGGCACCGTCTTTTCCCTGGCAGGCTCTTATGTCACTGGGATGCACAGAGTACCAGTGAGGAAGGGAAAATAGAGAGCTTTCCTTTAAAAAGTCAATGCGTCTACAATAAGCTACATCTGTTGCTATTTTAATGCTATCTCAGGGCTCATATAGATGTGACATCACACAGAACTAAGGCTTGGCCATCGATTTTACTGCCAATATACCTGAAACTATAGGGATTTTGTTACAAATTTGTATGGTGCATGTGTGTCAGAACAAAATCCACAACTGGAAACCTCCGGGCGGCTTCATCCCTTTGTAGTAATTCTGTGAGCCATAAAGTGGTTTCATTTTGGACTTAAAACCTGTAGTATTTTGAAGCTGACTTGAAGTGAGTTTGTTGCTATCAGGATTTATTACACCTCCAAACAAAACGAGAGTTTCAGAATCTGCCTGGTGAGCTGGCCAAGCAAGAGGAGGTGGGCATGGTTTGTATTCTAATTTCAAGCTGCAGGGCTCCCAGGTGTATTGTATAGGATTTCCTGTAATTTACAGGCCAAATAAGCAGTCTACAGGAAAATGTTTGCCACACTGTACATGCGTATTAATTACACAGCAGGACACAATGATTTCTTTGTGATAGGAAGGGAGGTGGATCTACAGGCAAACTATTAAACTGATGTGGAAATGCAGGCATTCTTCTGCTATTAAAAAGGGGCTGCTGGATGCAGGGAGATGAAACTGGCAAGTGTCTTCTCACACTTTGTATTCCCAGGTCTGTGACTGGAGTGGAGCACAATGTGCCAGGCTCCATAGGTACCAAGGAAGGGAAATGCCTCCTTACAAACACGCACTGGGAATCTCAGCTGTCCTGCGGGGGCTACGTCTGAACTAAGTTTCTCCATGAGAAAGACTTCCAGTGAGAAAGGAGGGATTTGAAGATTTCAGGTGCACATTGTTCAGTGTCTCCCCAAGCATCCTATAATAATACAATTGAATGCTTACTAGGATCATCAGATAGGTATCATTCTTTCACCTACCACTGAGCACTGAGAAAGCATTGCTTTTCATTACCACAGGTTAGTGCAAGATGAAACTAGTTGGAGGAAGCCAACACGGCACATCACAGCCTCTCTTAAAATAAAGATGAGGGAAATTCTTTTTAGATAGGTAATCTTGAGACATAAAGGGATATGAGAGGAATAAATAAAATATTCAGACCGCTTTACTCCAGTCCAAACTGTGTGTAAGTGTACAGGCTTGTCCTCACTGGGAGATGAGCAATTCTCATTACACTTGTGTTCACGTGCAATTTCTGAAGCAGAACTCTTGTTTTTTGACTGCTATGAGGAGGAAATCTCACCCTCCACATGCCTTTCCCCAACGAGCTGGGTTAGAGATTGGCTGGCATTCAGGAGGGAGAAGCTCAGAAACACAGAGTTTTGTTTGACTAAGGTATCCCTTCAAACACTAAAACCCTCAGAGCAAAACTTCTGCCCATGCTCTTTGAACAATGAGGGTTGTAGATCAGATTATACCAAAACTTACCCACAGATAACATGTGGGTACTTAATAATGTCCAATTTTACCATTATGCATTTAAAAGGAACTTCAACCACACTCCAAGTTAGTATTTCTTTCCTTAGCTGGAAGGGAGGGCAGCTAGGTCCTCCTTAGGACAAGGCCCCTGCCTTTGGAAAGGTTCTTGCCTTTCTTCTCAACGAATGAAACAGAAGGCAAAGCCAAAAGAGATGAGGGATCATGTATAAATATCTGGATTGCACAGAGGATCTCTATTTTAAAACAGCAGTACCCACCAAGGGCCCTCAGATCCCCTCTTGTTTTGATATATGGAGTCTAACAAAGACAAGTGCAAGGTCCTGCACCCAGGTCAACATAGCCAAAGGGCCCAGTACATGGTGGGAGAATGAGGCAGCCTCACTGAGAGGTCCTCATTGGTGCTGGTGAATGACAGGTTGAGAGATGGGATTGTCCATCTCTATGTAGTGTTTGTCAGGACAAACAGAAGGGGCAGGAGGTACAAAGAGAAGGGGACAGGGAAGAAGGGGCAATAGGTACAAGTTGCTCCAGAAGAAGTTTCATCTTGATACAAGAAAAGAATTTTCACAGTCACAACAATTATTCACTGGACATGGTTGAGTCCTCATCACTGGAAGTTCTCTGGATGCAATAGAAGAGGGTGCCAGATAACCTCAGCTTGTCTCCCTTTCCCGTGAAACACTGGACGAGATGATCATACAAGGTTCCTTCCAACATGGGCTGTTCCATGGTTCTGTGGTTCTCTCCAGTATAGGAGAAGGGAGAGGACAAAACAAAGAAGTTATTTGACCATGGCCAATTGACCCAGGGGTCAGTCAGTGGACAGAGAGTAGAGACAAAGCCACAGTGACAACTAAAGCTTTATGTGGGCATTAGCACAGGAGCTGGTTTTGCAACATATCTGCGGCCTGATGGCTCTGGTGTAGAGACAAATGATCTCTGGATACTCCCTGGTTTAGTCTAGCTCTGCTGTGAGGACAGCAGCACAGCCAAACTCTACTGAAAACAACATCACTTTTATTTGCTATTATGTCGGTAGGAAACAGACTCCAGACCAGTGTTTAAGTGCTGCAGCCTGTAATGGTCTCCACAATCTAATGAAACTTTATTAAAAGTGACTGTCACTGTTACGCTTCAGCCCCAATTTCTGCATGTAAAAATCCCTCCAAGGGGGTGTTCTTTTGCCATCATCTCTGAGGCATTCCTTCCCCTCCTCTTCAAGATGGGAGGGAAAGAAATGGTGCTGAAAATTTCTAGAGAAAATAGAGTTTAATTTCTTGGAGGTGTTTTGTTGACAAGAAAATAGAAAGCATGTGTCTCTGCTTCTCTTATTGTACTTCCAAGTAATGAAAGTATTTAAGGAGGTACAATTATGGACTTGGCAAGCACCTGGGGCTCTTGGAACTGCTTTTTCACACTGAATAAACACTGCAGTTAATCTGTTTATGTTCCACTGCACTGGAAAACTATCTCCAAGAAAAAGCTACAAGTGTGTATTTTCCACTCCTTTCCTTTGTTTTTAACGTTAAATTAATAACTTGATATATGCTTTGATTCTTCTTTTCTTCTCTCTGTTCACAAGACAGCCAGTCAAAAGCAGTTTTTAATTAACAAAGACATAAACCCAGAGATTACTGCACTAGGTCAGAGCAATGATCCATCCTGGTTTTGACAGTGGCCAACAGGAGATGCTTCAAAGCAATGCGTAGCAAGCTCCATAATGAACTATAAGAGCGTCACTTCCTGCAGGGACCCCAGGTTCCCAACACAAAGATCTTGCACATGAACCCACTGTTTACATCCCTTCATTTAAACAAACAAATGTATATAAATATGCATATGGAGCATTCTCAGTACCTACATTCATGTTGAATATTTGATTTCACAGAATCACAGAATGGTTTGGGTTGGGAAGGACCTTAAAGCTCATCCAGTTCCACCCCCCTGCCATGGGTAGGGATACCTCACACTAAATCATGTTGCTCAAGGCTCTGTGCAACCTGGCCTTGAACACTGCCAGGGACGGAGCATTCACAACTTCTTTGGTGTGGCAGAACTTCTGGCACTGTTCCAGTGCCTCAGCACCCTCACAGTGAAGAATTTCTTCCTTATATCCAATCTAAACTTCCCCTGTTTGAGTTTGACCCCATCACCCCTTGCCCTGTCGCCGCAGTCCCTGATGAAGCATCCCTCCCCAGCATCTTTGTAGGCCCCCTTCAGGTACTGGAAGGGTGCTCTGAAGTCTCCATGCTCATCCCTTATTATCCATCACATCTCGTGGCATTAAGTTCTATAAATTAAATAAGCAGTGTGAGAAAAACAAACCAACAGAAAAGCCCCCAAACTGCCTGCTTTAAAAAGCAATGTGAGAATCATGGAACCCTAAGGATGAGGGAAGAGCAGACATGTACACCTCTCCCAGCCCCACAGCACCCCTGGCCATTGGATCAAGGATACTTCAGGTTATGGTATCTGTGCCTAACCCCCTTGGTACCAGGTTATGTCTGTGAATTTGCTTGATCCCCTTCGTTGATATCATGTGCTGCCACAGCTGCCACTGCACCCCAGTTCACTGATGGCTTTGTTCCCTCGTTCCATCTATTTCAGACAATCTCTTACCAAATATAAGGAACCTATATCTGTATATAAGTACTAGCTCTTGTACTGGCAGGATTTGATGGATTGTCCTTCTGCTTTCTCCTCACTTTCCACTAGGTTTGTAAAACTCAGTCCTTTCTCCTCCTCAGTCCCAGGTTCTCTAGTTCTTCCTCATAAATACAACTGCTTCACCCCTTTAACTGCATTATTTAGCCTTTCTCTGGACCATTTCTAATGGCACTATGCCCTTCTCTAGATGCAGAAACCAGAACTGTGCAGAGTATGTCATTCTTATTGTAATCCTGACCAAAAATACTGCAGTACTTCTGATTCCTTTACACCTGTGTGCCCTACGCATGGACATTTCTGCTCAGTTTATGCATGAACAAAGGACACAGCATTGAAAAGCTCCCTATTCCATGACCAGTCCCTTTGATAAGTGAGAACCTATAGGAACCCAGAGTCCAGAATATGACTTGACCTCAACACAGCAGAGGTCTTATACAAGGCAATTTTGAATGTGGACAATGTAAGTTGTCAGAACAGACTACAGTTACTATTTTGTACTTCATACAGCAGAGCTAAGCCACACTGGCCACAAGCATGTACTGTAAACCAGAGCACTTAGCTCTGAGCACAGCATAGGAACCCAACATATGATCTGAAAAGCAGAGGGCATCTTCAGCCCTGCTGTCTACATTAGAGGGTGATGGCTGGTCCAAATGCTGAGTTTGGCTTAGTGTATTGCCTGGGGAACAAACCCATCAGCAGCCATCAGGAGGAGGTTGTACAGACGAAGAAGCTCTGCTTCTCTCTACTGACTCTATAACTCCCTGACTAGGGCCTTAATATTCATGTTTAAAAAGTATGAAAACTCACCCATTGCTCCTGCTATGAGCAAATCTTGAGATGACACAAATAGCACAAGTTAGTCCTGAAAGAGGACTGCCCTGCCCTGCTGCTCTTAAACCCTAGAAAACAGTGGCCAAGAATCTGAAAACACAGCTTGAATCTTTTCTTTTCAAGCCCATAAAGCTGCACACTTCATTTTTATCTCTCATTTTAGGCCCAAGTCCTCCAGTTTCATTTGAGTATAAAGTACCAGAGCACAGAAGTCAGTAAGAGCCCCTTATTGACTTCAGTTGGCATCGCTTTGGGAGTGGTGTTTTCAAAATCCGAAGAGTACAAGGAGGTAAAAACTGTGTGTCCATCAGGTTAAAGAAAAGTGTGTGTGTTTAAAACAGTGAAGAAATTGTTCTGAGAGCAATTCATCTTTCTGAAAATATGAACCCTATGATGCTGCCAAGGTCAGGGAGAGCTGTGATAATTTAGTGTGTAAGTGCTAGTCATACAGCACAATGCCACATTACTTAATTTTCTAACGCATTCATACAACTGCCTGACAATAGCCATGGACGTTACCACTACCTGTGGGCTGAGGTCAAGGCAAGGCAGCTTAACGTTAAAACAAAAGAGCTAATTGGATTCCTGTTCAAGTTCTACCTTATTATGGGATCCCAGTTCCTTTTCTTCCTTCTGCCTCACGTGGAAAGGGGGACGTCAGTGTGACTCATGAAACAGGGAAGGAAAAAAGCAGTGCATGTGCTTGGCTTATTTGGTTATTCTTCCTAATTTCTCTGTTGCTTTTCATTTTGCCATTCAACTCTGGTTTGTGAATTCCAGGCTATTTCCCTCGGAGAGCAGAAACACAGCTCACCTTGTGAAATGGGAAGGGCTGATATTAAAAAGGAGAAGCTATCTTCAGCTGTAAAAATGAGATGTCTTGCTAATGCCAAAATTAATAATATGGAGTTATTTGGGGCTTATACTTCACTCTTACAACTGGCAATGCACAGAATTAGACTACATCACATACCCAAGACCTTACGGAGACAAATAAGTGCTGTTCCCTTCCTAAGGAAGAGAAGCATAAGCACAGAGCAGTCAAACAAGCAATATAAGGAGACTGAAGCAATTCAAGACTGAAAAAGCAAAACCCCAGGATTTTTGTCTCATTTCTGAACTCATAAAAACAGATTTTTTTTTCACTCCAAACCCAGGATTAAATAATTTAAGACATAACCTTGTTGCACATTAACTTGCATGCAAAGCTCTCTTCTGTTTGCAGAGGAGCTGAGAGTCACCCTCGGAAATGGCTGTTGCACAGTGTGACTTTCAAAATAACATCCTTGCAGTGCACTAAAGGAGAGAGCAAAAGATATATGTCCTCTGGCTCAACGTGTAGGGTTGTCTCCAAGGAGCTCATACAGATGATCAGAACACAAGCTGCCAAATACACCGGAGTGGGGATGTCAGGAGGGAGAACAGTCCCAGCTCGCAATGGAACAGACTCAATTGCCACTGAACTTAAGGAAGGAAGAACCAGTGAACCCCTCACATCCCACCCAGGTGCAGAGCTGATCCCCACTAATACCCAGCTTTGAGCTGCAGCCTTTCCCTTTGGAAGTCCTCCCCTTCACACACAAATTCCCTGAGCAGCAAATGCCTTGGTTTTATTTTTGGGAAGGACCACTGCAGGGATCATCCCTGTATGCACAGAGTGATAAACAGGCACACTGAGTCCCCATAGGCTAAACTGAAGTTCCCTCTGCAGCTGTGTTTTGGTTATAAACTGTGATGCACTGTTGTACCATGTAAAAAATGTAGTTATTCAACGAAGTGGTTTGAAGTTCAAAGATAATGTCATGTTCATTTGGAATATAAGCATGAGCAACGCACTCCCAGATACACTTTGTGTCCCTACATCCCTATCTCAGCTGTAGGCAGGGTGGCAATATATAAAGAGAAAGCAGGTGGGAATGTTTTTAGGTGGGGAAGAAAAAGCCTTATAGCTCTAAAGCTGAGTTCATTGCCTATCCCACAGCTTGGAAGGCAAACAAAACATGCCTCATGAATTGAGCAGGCATGCTGCAAAATAAAAAGAAACAATAGGAGGCAGATAAAGGCAGGAAAATCACTGATGAAAACACAGGATTTTCTTTCCAGAGAGTTTGGGCACAGTCTTCATTTTTCCTGACTGCTTTTATCACCTGTATGAAGGGGCCACTGGACTTACACATGCAAAAGCCCTTTATCCACTTTCATTTGGTATCTTGCAAGGCCTGAGTCCTCAAAGAGCTCAGAAATAAGGAGCTTTCAGGTTGGCACCTTGCTAAATAGCCTCACTCACTGTATGCAAATGGTCTCCATCACCACAAAGATTTTGCTGAAGGCATTTGCTCTACACTTGTAACTCTGACACCGTTCAGAGAAACACGGTTAGGACTCAGATCTCCCCGTGTAGTCAGAGAAGAGGGATAAGCCCCGTAAGTGGGATGAGGGAGAGGTTGGAGGACTAATGCAATGATTTAATGTGCTTTCTGTGAGCAGGCAGTCCCAGCGTCTGAACTTCAGTCTCTGACAGTCCATTCCCTGCCTACTACCTTTTATAAAATGCTTGGGAAAAACACTTTGCACATCATCATCTGCACATCAGCAGTGTAAGACAATTAATCAGGGATTCCAGTGCCATGCCATAAATCCTGGCACCTTGTGTCACTGACACTTGAAAGACAAAATGTGAGAACCTGTCTATTACGATATGCTTTAACTCAGGCAAAATCACTTTGGCTTTTCAGTGTGTTTGGGAACAGCACTGCTGGCAGCCCAAATGGCCCAGCTTCAGGGTCTGATCCCCATCTCACTGATTTGGTCATAGCAACATAGAACAATTTCAGTTGGAAAGCACTTGAAGATCATCCAGTTCCAACCCCCTGCGCACACTAGACCATGGCACCCAAGGCTCTGTCCAACCCTGCCTTGAACACTGCCAGGGATGGGGCAGCCACAGCTTCTCTGGGCACCCTGTGCCAGTGCCTCAGCACCCTCACAGG
>JBCJKH010047073.1:0-27237 GCA_039877255.1 Loriculus beryllinus
GACCCCCCCTGTACCCCATGTCGGGCTTTGGGGGGGGGGGGGGGGGGGAGCATCCTTACTCCTACAGCGCCCTGGCCCGGGGCACCTTTGCAGGCACCCATAGACCTTGCCTAAGCAGGGGCAGCGAGGCCAGACCCCTCCCCGCTTTGGAAGGGGGCTGCTGGAGCCTTGCGGGTGCCGGGCCCCCTCTGCCGGCTCCGGGAGAGCTCGCAAGCCGGCAGGAACCGCTGTGAGCTGCCCTGGGTGAGCCCCATGCGGGGCACCCTTGGGTACCCGGGGCACCCAGAGCTCGGGCAGCACGGGACTCCGGTGCTATGGGGCAGCCGGGCTTCCCCGCACCCAGTGGTCTGAGAGGGAAACGTGTTGCACAAGGATGGTGCCAGTCGTGTCTGTGGTGCGAAGTAGCAGCCCAGGGTCAGAGCAGGGGGTCCTTCAGCCATGCTGGATGGGTGCCCTCCGGCTCTGTTCAGTGCTGGGGCAGCCCCGAGCTCTCTCCTCCCCTCCTCACTGGGTTGCACGCTCGGCTGCCTCTGTAAACTGAGCTGACCGTGGGGCTTGGCCACTTCTCTCCCCCCACATCACATATGTGATGCTTTCCTGGTGCTCCCAGTTCAAAGGGCATCCCGGGATTTCGTTTCTCCTGCATGCACTGATCCCCACTTGGTCTCGGTTTTCCCTTCTGGGTCAGGTGCTCCTCAAGCCCCAGTGGGCAGCAGTGTTGAGTGCGGTGGTGCATGGTGAGATCCATGCTGGGAGTTGTGGGGCAGGTCTGGGGGCCTGGCTCAGATTGCCTGTACCCTCCTCTGGAGCTGCTCTGCTGGTTCTTCCCACCCCTCTCCTTGCATCCCTATGATGGGGTCAGCCCAGAGCTATGTGCCAGGCAGCTTGGAGCACTCCTGGTGACTGTGGGGTGTTATCACAGCCCTTTCCCCCTCCACAGCCCAGGCTCAGGGTCTGGCCTAGCTCCTCAGCCATGCTGCTGCTCCCACTGCTCCTGGAGGCCGCCCTGCTGCGCCTGGCCAGCGGCTCCCACCACCCCTTCTACAACGGCTTCTACTACAACCACATCATGAACGACAAGGGCAACGGGCAGGAGAAAGGTACATCGGGGATGGGCAGGAAAGGGGGCCTGGAGGGTTGGTGCAAGAGGCTGAAGTGTCCCCCTTTCTCTGGATGGGGCTGGGACCCACCTCATGGGCGGGATGTGGGGCCCAGAGGAGCAGGCAGGGATGCTCCATGGGTGCTCGGAGGATGCTCATGGGATGCTTAGGTTGAAGAGGTGGCTGGAGGGAGATCTGGGGATGCTCAGGACCTGCCCATCAAGCCTTCCCTCCCTATCCCCAGTGGTTTACTTTAATGGAGCCAAACTCTTGGTGGAGACTCCCAAAGACCCCGTCTACAGCTTCAATGGTGGCAACGTCACCCTGCCCTGCCACTACCGCTATGAGCCCGACCTGGAGGCCAAGCGCAAGATCCGCATCAAGTGGTCCAAGCTACGGGACGACTACACCAAGGAGCAGGATGTGCTGGTGGCCATCGGCAAGACCTACATGGCCTTTGGGGACTTCCGTGGCCGCGCTCACCTCCGCCAGGCCGGCCGGCGCGAGGCCTCGCTGGTGGTCAGCGATGTGCGCCTGCAGGACGATGGCAAATACCGCTGCGAGGTCATCGATGGGCTGGAGGATGAGAGCGATGTGGTGGACCTCCGGCTGCAAGGTGTGGGCACAATGGGGACTGCAGGACCCCCTGCGCCAAGCCAGTGAGCTTGGTGTGTCCATGGCACCCCTCTTTGCTGGGTGGTGGGCTGGGATGCTCGGTGTGACAGGGTGGTGGCTTGGGGCTGTCTGACAGTGGGTTGAGCCCAGAGCAGGATGCTGGGGATGCTACGGTGGAGTTGGAGTTGGGGGTGACCTCATGGCTGCAGTGTTTCCTGCCTTTACCACGCATCTTCCTGCTGTGCTGCGCCATGTGCAGCTGCCCCTCACCTCCCAGATCTGGGAGTCCCTTGCACTGGGATGCACCTTGGTGACTAGGCCAACCCTTTTTTCTTCACTTGGCACGAAGGACCTGACTCAGCCCTGGCTCCACTGCCAAGCTCAGGGCTGTAGAAATGTCCCCATTCCTGTCCCCCTGCCCATCCCCTTGTCCCCAGAAGTCCCTGTGGCCCGTGGTGGTGCACATGTTCCTGTTGTACATCTATCCCACGCTGGTGGACCATGTATCCCTGGGATTGTGGCCCATGCATCCCAATGATGCTGGTCCTTGTGTCCGTGTTCCTGTAGCCTGCACACCCCCGTGATGATGGTCTCCCCCGCCCCACAGGGGTGGTCCATGCCTCCCTGGGACCTCTGCCTATGTGTCCCCAGGACTGTGGTCCCTAT
The DNA here is from genome assembly GCA_039877255.1 of Loriculus beryllinus. Classification (NCBI taxonomy): domain Eukaryota; kingdom Metazoa; phylum Chordata; class Aves; order Psittaciformes; family Psittacidae; genus Loriculus; species Loriculus beryllinus. The sequence goes on from JBCJKH010047073.1 coordinate 2,382, forward strand.
GCCCAGTGCTGGTGGTCCCTGCACCCCTGTTATCGTAGTCTGTGCATCCCTGTGTGTGCAGGTGCCATCCCCCTGAAGGTGGTCCATGTGTCCCCAGGTCCCTGTGTCCCTGTGCCACCAGATGTCGCTGGCAACTCGCCGCTGGCGCCTGCATCCCCATCCCTGCATGCCTGAGCCTTGGAGTGTTCCCTGTCCCAGAGCCTAAATTTGGGACGGGCTGGGGACGTGTAGGCGTACCCATGGAAGCCGGCTGAGTGCCCTGTCCCTCCCCAGGCATCGTGTTCCCCTACCAGCCTCCCCGCGGGCAGTACAAACTCAACTTCCACGAAGCCGAGCGAGTGTGCCAGGAGCAAGGCGCCATCCTCGCCACCTTCAACCAGCTCTTCCAGGCCTGGAGCGAGGGGCTGGACTGGTGCAATGCAGGCTGGCTGGCTGATGGCACCGTGCAGTACCCCATCCGCCTGCCCCGCAAGCCCTGCGGCGGGCTGCAGCTCGCCCCAGGCATCCGCAGCTATGGCCCACGCCACCGGTACCTGCACCGTTTTGATGCCTTCTGCTTCTCCTCCGCACTCAGAGGTAGGTGCTGGGCCAGGAATCTTGTCCCCTTAGGGCTCAGTCTGGGTGAGGATGCTCTGTGCGGGGATGCTCCGGATGATGCTCAGCACTGATGCTCCCTTCTCCCTCCTAGGAGAAGTTTTCTACCTGGACCACACGGCTGGGATGACGCTGGAGGAAGCCAAGCAGAGCTGCCAGGATGCAGGGGCTGAGATTGCCCAAGTGGGACAGCTCTACTCCGCCTGGAAGTTCCTGGGGCTGGACCGCTGCGATGCCGGCTGGCTGGCGGACGGCAGCGTCCGCTACCCCATCGCCAAGCCCCGTGCCAACTGCGGCCCTCCGGAGCCTGGTGTCCGCAGCTTCGGCTTCCCCAGCAAGGGCAGGTTTGGGGTCTTCTGCTACAAAGAGAGATAAGGAGCAGGGAGGGCTCCTTCTTGTCCCGAGGATGTTTACAGCCTGATGATGCCCAGTGTTGGGCATTGCCCAAGGCTGTTTTCGGGGTGACTGAGGGGAAGCGGGATGGGGGGTGGGATGGGAGGCTTCTTTTTGGTTTATTTTTACTTCCTTTGTATCTTCCATGTCTTGCTCAGCAGTTGAGGCAGCACAGGACTGTTCCTGATGGTCCCCATGGGCCCCTGCCACCCTATGGGTGGTGGCCTCTTCCTGCATGGCAGGATGTCACCAGCACCCACCTGCCTTTCCAGGCTCGTCCTGCCCTTTCAGGCTGGTCCTGCCCCAGAACTCATGGAATGGGAGGGAAGAGAGGCTGGAATGCGCCAGAAACAGAGTGGGTGTCTCTGTTGCATCCCAGCCCCGTCCCTGTCCTACTGAAGGATGCCATTGTGCCTGTTCCTGCGGGAGTGTTAGTGCCTTATCTCCATGCACCCCTCACCTGGACCTCACTTGAACCCTGGTGCCTTCTCCTTCAAAGCATTTGGTTATGAAAATGTGTATTTTCCCGGACTTCTTCTAATAAACCCATGGAGAAATCCCTGGAGCGATGTGGCTGTGTTCCCATCTTTGCCCCAGCACAAGAGAGGGGTCTGCCACAGAGAGGATGTGGAGATTCCTGGCTGGACATCATCTCACCACCACTTGCTCAGCCCTGCACCCACCTGAGCCTTGTGCTCCCTCATTAATGGGTGTTAATTAGCTCTATGGGCATCAGGACCAAAAATCTGAGGGTGAGGCAATTCCTGCTGGTGATGGGTTTTAGGTCTGTGGGTTAACCTCTCCTAGGATGGGACCTGAATAAAGGGATGATGTCCTACCCCAGGGTCCTCCTTCAGTTGGGGCTTATCTTCCCCCCTACCTCCATTGTCCCCAGGGCACCCTTGGGTGCTGGCTGGCGCTGAGCTGGTCCCGTTTGGAGCACCGAGTTAGGACTCCCCTTCCTTCCTTGCTGCTTTGCCATGAGAGACCCCTGCACCACACATTAAGAAACCACGCTGACAGTGCGCCTGCTCCGATTTCACTCTCTTTATTATTTATCATTCTTTCAAAATATGATATGTTCAAAAATATAAATAGGTGCAGGGAACGCTGGTGCCCCGCACGGTCCCCTGGAAAGAGCACGTTGTCCCAGGATGGGGGGGGTGGCAGGGAAGCAGAGAGGGGCTGCAACCCCCAGCACCCGGCTCCCGGGTCTCAGCATCCCCTCGCCTCCCCTCCTCCTATAGCTCCTTCCACCACAGCCCCCCGGGCCCTCCCCCCCCAGCCCTGATGTGCTGCAGCAGTAGGAGGATTCTGGAAAAGAAACAATAATAATAATAATAAAATAAAACCCCAAAAAGGTGCTGCTCACCCTGGAGATTAAATAACAGAAATAATTACATTGTTCGTGGATAAAATCAGGACAAAATATTCATCTTTATTATTTAACTTAACCCCCTGCCCTCTGAACCCCCCCCCCCCTCCCCCCGTCCCCGAAGGCACGAAGATAATTGGAACCGGACAGTTAGTAAAAATGCTGAGATCTAATTTGCTTTGCTTTGGTGCTTGGAAAAAACACAATTATTGTTTTTTATATATATACACAAAGGTGGGTTTGTCTTTAATATAATTTTTGTTTTTCCTTATATGACAACAACAACAAAAAAAGCAACAAGAAGAAGAAGAAGTAGAGAAATCGACTCTGTTAATAGAAGTGTTCCGTTAAAAATCTCTGTTTCTCACTTTCGGTGTCTCTCTCTGGCCCCGCTCTAATGGGTGGGTCTGTGCACGGCTCTGCCGCTGGGTCTCGACTGGCTCCTAGGGCTCCTTTTGTATAGCCTGCGCTGGTAGTTGGAAGCTGAGGAAGGGGAAGGAGAAGAAAAGGCACCTTGTAAAGCAGGAGGTGGGATAGAAGCGCTGCTCCTCGTGAGCTGGCTGCCCTGGACAAACACAGGCAGCACTGGGTAGCAGGATTCTCTCTGTGGGTGCTTGTCTCATCCCTTAGCTCTGCTAATAGGGTGGGCATGAGGACTGCTTCCTCATCTCACCTGCTGCAATACCGGTCCCTCCCCAGTCCCGTAGGACAGGGAAGGAAGTATCATCAGCAGTGGGATGCACTCAGGGCACAGGAGGGGAAACAGCCATGTCTGGTGGGCAGGAGCAAGGTTTCTGCCTGATTTCTGCTGCCAATTTTCCTTAAATCTGGCACTACTCCAGTGTGATAATTTCAAGATTGATGGAAGCAGCAAAAGCTGGTTTGGAGCTGCCTGGCTGTCTTGATCGCTGGTGATCCATGCCAGGAGCAGCCTGCAGCTCTCTGGGTCTGCAGCAGAGCCAAGGGAATCAGCTGCTTCATCTGCACTATGGCCGCCCTCAGATATCTCCATCCCTTCTCCTTCCATCTCCTCCCTGGGGTGGAGGTTTGTCCCTTAAGCCCATACTGACTTTCCCTAGCTGTGGGAGCATTGCTTTAGCTGGAATTGCCCAGCAGGACCAGAACCTGGCAAGGAGGCCACTGGACAGATGTGATTTGGCTGAGGCCGATGAGATTACTGGGAAGCTGCAGAGGAGAAAGGATGGGACAGGGGTGTAGGCAGGCCTGGGAATGGGCTGGGACACCAGCGGGAGAGGGCTGGCTGCTGTCAGCTGGAGCCCTGACAGGAGAAGGGTCAACAACCCAGCCCTGTCCCTTGGCTTAGCTCTGCTGCAGGACTCCTGTCTACTCCCAGGGCTTGAAAGGACCATAGTAGGCTACAGGTCCCCCCTCCTAATTCTCTTTGCTAATGCAGGTGGTGCCAAAACTCACCCTTTCAGAAGCCATTTCTATTATTTTCCTTTCTTTCAGCAGCCTGGGCCCTTGGTGAGCTCCTTGTTGCCCTTTCCTGGCTCAGGAGCTGCCACTGCCCTGCCTGGTGGAGGAGCATCCATGAATTTCCCCAGGCTGTCCCTCCTGTGGCCCACACCTGCCCTGAAGATGCCAGCTCCCATTGCCCCATCATAGGGAAGCTGTCAACAGGTCATGGGGACCATGATGTCCCTTTCTGCCCAGAGCTAACCTGCACCCTAAGATGATACCCCCTTCATTCCCAGCTGCAGGGATGGATCAGCCCTAACCTGAAGGTAAAGGAGCCTTTACATACGGTTTATGCAGGATATCCGCGGCTCCTCCCAGTGCCCGCTGGGCTGGCAGCGGATCGTGGGCACGTGGCGCTGGATGTAGCCTTGGTTGCACTGGTATCGCACCATGGAGTTGATTTCATAGCGGTCCTTCTTCCGACCGAAGGTCCTGGCGTTCTCCACCATAGGGGGGTCCCCACAGGCCACTGCAGGAGATGGGCAGAGACATGGAGAGCTGGAGGAGTCCTGCCTGGCTGAGCGAGCAGCTCACACCCAGCACGCACAGCCCTGGTGCTCCTATTCTCCCGCACATAAAACCTTAAATCCCCCTGAGATTGCCTCCATCCACAAAATTTAGGGATAGGGGATATGGAAATTCTATGATGGGGCTTGGGATTACGCAGCTTTCTGCCTCAGCTTTCCATTCAGGAAAGGCAGGCATCATTACAGCCACTTGCTTCCACAGGAAGGCATGGAGCTGGTGTGCAGGAGTGATGCTGCAGACAGGGTTTTGGTGTCTGGAGATGTGAAACCTCAACCTTAATGGCTCATCTCCTTTGTTTTCAAGCCCTCGAGAAACCCTCCAACTTCTATTAATTCTTTCCACCTTTTAGACCACCCTTTACAATGACAAAACCCATGTTCATGTGCACCGGGAGCTCCACTCCACCCCCACAGCCACTGCCCGAGTTCCCTATGCTTGCTGGCACGACACGGGGTGCTGACCTGTTCCTTTCTTGCAGGTGAAAGGGAGGTGATAGTTGCAGGGAACATCGTTCCATTCGCCTTGCTCGTGCCAGATCATCACCACGCAGTCCTCACCCGCCGCAAAGAAGTTATCGGGTTGGTTGGGCCTCCAGTTCTCAAATTGCTGCAGAGAAAGGAAAGCTTCATCTAAGGCTGAGCTCTCATCTTCTGTTTGCTCCTCCATCCTTGTTGCTGCCTCACCAGTTGCTATTACAGCAGTTACATCTATTGCGATGCTGACCATGAGCTCTACAAAGTTTAGAGCTGCCTCTCTTCAATGCCCAACCCAAGCACGCAGCACGTAACTCATGGGACTTTTTCCACCTAGGGGGAACCTCTTCCCCCCACTGAATATCCATCTCATGGGATGCAGGCTTACCAGGGAGTGCCCATCGGACCAGCGGAAATCATTCTCCACAGCTCTGTCACTGAGGCCAATCCACTGGTAGTCCTGTGCATGGCCTAGAAGAAATGAAGGGAGAAAGAAGAGTGGGTCGTGGTTCCCCTGTACCTCTTTGGAAGTGTTTCTTTGTCATCTCAGCTCTCTCTGATGTCCTTTCCCCGCCCTCAGTATCATGTTTGCCCATCTCCCTCCCCTTTCAGTGTGCCGTGAGCATGGATCCACCTACACTGGCATAGGTCACTGCGCTTGTTGCATCAGGCGAACGTGTTGTGAGCAAGCCCCATCAGCAATGTGGTGAAAGTGAAGTTCTGTCCTAGCTGAGAAAGGGCTCTTTCCTGTCTCATGGCTCATAGACTCATAGTTTGGGTTGGAAGGGACCTTCAAAGGTCATCTATTCCAACCCCCTGCAACGAGATGGATGGCTCTTCCTCTCCCACTTAAGGGTGAGGAAATATCTGAGCACTAGTGGGGGAAATTGTGAGACTGCCCTCAACACTCACTGTTCACAAACTCTTGCTCCTCTGGGGTGATGATGCTGCTCAGGTGGGCTTGATGTTGTCGGCATCTGGCCTCTGCATCCATCCAAGTCTCCCTGTCTTCAAAGTGCCTATAGCAGTGGCCTTGGAACTTGGTCCAGCCTTCCTCACAGTTTTCCTGGTCTGAAACACACAAAGGAGGGATGAAAAGGAGCTGGTGCATGGTCTGGAAGCCTTCCAACTCACCTCTTAGCAGCTCGTGCTCTCATGGCATGGGACAGCACATGGTTGCTTCCACTAAAAAACAAACCCTGACACTGCTGCCTGTGGAAAATCCCAGGGAAAATTACCAGAAGGCATCCAAAGCAGACACTAAGAGGGGAGCCTGGGCTGAAGACCCGATGTGTGCAGTAATGTGACCAGTGCTACCAGAAAAATCGAATGATACAAACTTATTCCTGAGCAATTCAATCCCTGTATCATGTTCCTGGACTCTGGTTTTGAGGAACTGACAAAGCAAGAATCTTTCTCTTCCACTTGTTCACAGTTTTCTTGCTTTGGAAAGAAACTCCAAAACCTGAATCCAGATGCCCAGAATCAATATATATGTATTGAAAATGAAAAAGAGGAGGAGAGCCCAGGTTTGGGTGTCGCATTGTTTAGTGTTGTTCTGTGGCTCTGGAGGGGAAGCAAGCCTACCAAGAGAGGAGAGAAGAGGATTCAGGAACTTACCATGATGGAAAATGAAATCTCAAAGAAAAAGCCTGGAAGCTGCTAAAGTGTAGAAAGTTCAGGACACCTCTTACCGCCTGAGAAATACTAAAGACTTGAATCCATTAATTAGGGAAAATAAAGCCACAAGTTGGGGAGAGCAAAGGCAAAGAGAGAAACCACTAGAAAAGGCTCCCAGCCAATGCAAAACACTATGCATATTCCATATGGCTGAAGGAAATGAAATCTGTTTAACCTCAGCCTTTCAGATGCCCAATTTACCATCCTTCAGGCACTTGTCATTCTTGGAATGGAAGCCTTTAATGATTCCTCACACCTCTCTTTGCCTTTTCAGTAAGGTTTTCTGTACTCAGTTCTTTCTTCTTTGTTAAACTTGTTAGGTCAAAGCGCTTGTCACCTTCTATCACACTAATCCACCCTCCTGGTGTTCTTCCAGCTGGAGACTGCAGATGCTTAGATGTTGGAAGGATTTGTAGTCAGTTGAGGCACTAAAAACATTTCCTGCCTTCTTCAACAGATGAAATGGATTATCTGGAACTGGCTTAATCTCTAAGGATTCTTGGTCCTTGCAGGCAGATTGCTTACACAAGGTGAGCAGAGAACATGCTTTTCTGAGATGTAAGCTTTTTCCAGCAGCTTGAACACCACCCCTTGTCATCACAGCCTGGGGATAGGACAGCACATGGCACAGAATCTCAGTGGGACATTTCCTAGAACAGAGGCCACTCTTTCCTACAGATCTGTTACTTATGAGGAAATATGGAAGCAATCATCTTGGAAAAGGATGATGACAAACTTGTTCTCTGGTAGGAACACTGCCATGGTGATGAGGACTGCTGCATGTACAGATAGCAGAGCTCAACTATGATGTCCTACAGTTCTTGGAGGCCAACGGAAAGGACGGTTTGCCTCATAGGAACAATGAAGATTTACATACCCCACTGAATTCAGGACACTGGCTTCCTCTTGCATCTCCCAGGCTGGAGCCCACAGGCATCATGAGCCCATTAATCAGAGAAAAAATGAAATTCGTTCTGACTTGGACCAAAAGAGGTTATAAGCAGCTGCAGGGTGGAAAGTCTCTTGTTGGGTTACAGGGATCTTCAACAGCAGGTGGCAGGGACAGGTAAATCAGGGGCTAATTCGATTGCATTAGGAAATTGATGTTAAGACAGCACAGTTCCTGCCCAGATGGTCCAGTGATCCTGAACCGCCTTCTTATAATCTACTCCATATGCTCATATTGGAAGCAGAGAGATGAAGAGAAAGGGGAGGAGGAAATCCAATATGTATTATCATTACTTGTGCCAATGTGAAGACACTGCTACCTTATTTCTCACATTTGAGCAAGACAGGAGAGCTTCCCTTCAGCTAAGCTGATGCTAGTTTGGACTTTCACCAGCTTTAGAGAAAAAAAAACCATAAATCTTTTTCTTTCAGTGTAGAAACAAACAGAAGTATTAGTGTAGGTCTAGTTTTGATAGGAAAACGGGTCACTTGGTGTTTTCTCAAAGGTACACATTCCCCTCTGATTTTGCCACAGGAAGCCATGCTGAAGAGATGACAAAAATGTCAAATTGGTGGAGATTCCTGGAGTGAATGAGGCATCTATCAGCTGCATCTTCACAGTGAGAAATGCAGTCATTTTCCATGGCTCAGTTGAAGCATCCTTCCATGAAATTTCCAATCCAGCAGAGAAAGTTTGCCTGGAGTGAAGATGTACTCAGATGTACGGATGCTCCCTACTGTTACAGATGAACAGAGAGACCCTTGGCTCAAAGAGATAGCGACTTCTGTGATCAACATTATATGGATCTTCACTAGAGAAACTTAAAGGGAAAGCTGAAGAAGGCACCAGAAGCTCCTGCTTAGGACCCATAGAGGACATGGTGCTGCGATGAATAAACTAATCAAAATAATAAATACAAGTCTGAAAGCCTTTTCCTTAGCGTATTTTAAGCTGCTGTTAGAGGTTAGCTTGCTGGGATGAGGGCAGGGCTGATGGGAGCACTGGGGTTCACCTTTTTGTGGGGGAAGAAGGTGGTGCAGCAGTTAGTAAGATTAGCTGAAGCCAGGAAGGCCGTACCGATCTCACACAGGTCCCCTCCGTAGCTGGGAAGGCATAAGCATTTGAAAGAGTCGATGCCATCAACGCAGGTAGCTCCATTCAGACAGGGGCTTGAGTGGCACTCATCAGTGTCTGCAAGAAATCAAGGGCTTCCATTAGGGCAGACAACTCCACCAACAGGAGAACTTGTTTCCTTGCTTGTTTAGGAAGGAACATCAGTTGGTTTTGGGGAACCTGGGAGTTGCAAGGGTCTTATTTTAAAACATACTGCTACTGCTGCTGCTGGAAGAATGAAGGCAAGAGACCCAGCCTACAAGGAAGACATTGGTTTTTGGTCACTTGACGGTTGAACACCACTGTGAAGATAGCACAAGCTCAGCAAGATGCATCCAATACACAGCGCTCAGCTGTGGTAACTCCTCCTTGTCTGCTGTCTGCCTGATGCATTGAACATGCAAACTTTTGTCTGTGTCTCCACCAGGTATGGGTCTACGAAGAAGAATGTGGAATTCTCATAAGTGATGTAAACATCCTCAGATCTCTGTCTCCTAAAGGCCTTCCTGGTTGCCAATGCTCACTATCAGTTTCTTCCTAACTGTAATTTAGATGAAGTTCCAGGGCAAGAAATCTCTTCTCAGTGAAGATGAAGAAAATGCAGACAAGAAAAGAAGTGGGTTCAGACACCCTCAGCTTTTTCCCTTTGAGGATTTTAAGCCTAGTTATGGGTGCCTCTTCCTTGAAGAGTACTTAGAGCTCAACACCATTTTCTCCAGACTTGTCCCCACTGTGTGCTCTCTTGCTTGTAATGGAGCTGAAAGAAGCTGGTACATCTTTTCCAGCTGTAGATTCCATCTTGGTGGAGGAAACTACCCTTAGTTTCCAATCTAGATGGAACAGACCTTGAGATCCTTTTTGCTTTTCTGGAGATGGAAAAGAGATGTTGTTATGTGAAGAGCTTGGCCTCCAACTCTCCAGTGTTTCTCAACTTGCTAATTAGCGCAAGCCTGGGTACTAAATTACACCATCCGGTAGCACTTCCATTCCCTGGCAGATCCTTCTGAGCATAGATGCTCTGAAGAAGGCCACAGGTAGCCAGTTGGTATTTATATATTGTAAAATCTAGCTTGTACTGGAAGTAAAAGCTCTTCTCCCACTATCTCTCCCAAGCTGAACCTTAATCCTACTTATTGAGCTTTGGAATCAGAAGAAGAATCATTCAGAATAGAAACATTTCAGAGACATTCAGCTCAGAAACAAGGAAGAAGACTGAGGAAGAAAGCAGGAGCACATCCACCCAGGTTAGGTTAAATGATGACTGGTTAGATCTTCATGCGAGACATTTCTCTCTTTCACACTCAGAAGAACTGTAAAGGCTTTATGAGTCTCGATTAACACTTCATGCTCTTCTTGTGGATGAGAGGGGTTAGTGAGGAAACATTCCAAGACACTAAACATGCTGACAATGGAAATACCAGTGCAGAGCAGCAGCTCCCCAGGTTCTGTGTTCATGTTCTGATTGGGGTGTATTTGATCGGATGTTGTCTCCTTGCAGAACCATTGCCCAGCTGCTCTGTGTCCTCAGAGACACAAGAGCAGATGTGTGTTATACCCCATATAACTGCCTAGTCCCTCTGTGGTCAATGCCTGATATGTCAACAAAAAGCTGACGTATTCTGTAACATGCCTAAGTGATGGAGAAAATCCTTTTGTGCTTTGGAGCAAGAAGATTGGCATCTTTGTTCTAGGCTGTATCACTGAGAACAATGCAGCTTTCCCTCAGGTGGCTGATGAACATCTTACTCCAGTTTTGCAGTTTTTCCTCTGGATTGCCCTTCTAAGTACTCATGAATGCTTTCTGGACTTCTTTGTTCACTGCAATATGAAGAGATCTCCTGTTTCCATGACACTAATAAATACTTGGAGATTTTCAAGAACAAAATGGGGATCACAGGCTTAGTAGAATAGAGGAGCTAAACGTGACTATTGCTTGTGAGTCACACTTGGAGTTCCTATATGATAGAGAGCATAAAGGAAAATGAGGTATCCTGAGGGATGATTACAACTCCAGAGGCCTCTTGGGCTTTCCAACAGCAGTGGCAGCAGAAGTTCATGTTGATTCCAACGTTCTCCAGCTGAACAAGTAAGGAAAGGCTCTCTTTGTCCATTAGACTCCATGAAGTGGAATCCACACTGTCTAAGTGGGAACAAAGCACATATGAGAGCTAAAGCAGAACATTTAACAGGGAATAATGAGTCTTCGGCTGTCTTCAACCACGTGGACTAAATCTTTATGTGTCCAAGATCTCTTCTGAGATGCAGGAGACCCACTGTGTGAGTTCCCGTCCCTGATATCAGAAGCGAGGGGGAGCAGGCACACATGTGCAAAATCATTGCCCCAGATTGCCAGCTGGAAAATAACGCTGGAACAGAATTTCCCTTTACAGATATTGTATATAATATGATTGCACATATTATATATACTGCAAAAAAAATCTCTGCATGTAATATATATGTTATATATCTCTCCATATATACACATATATATTTTAAATATGGCACGTAACGGGTGTGTACTTGTAGGTAGTGTTGGAAAAACCAGACAAATACAAGTGAGACACAAACAGGTTTTCTTTCCAGAAGTGTGCTGCAAATAGCTGGAGAGAAGACATTTAAAACATATGAAGATCATAAATACCAAACTCCCCTCTTCTGCCTGTTGGGCTGCTGGGGCAATGACCCAACCTCCATCAGGAGGATCACCTCAGCAAGCTTATATCATAAAGCTCAAATGTATCTGCCAGGTTGGAGGAAGCATTGCTGATTCTGATCCTCCCAGAAAATCTGGGTCTCAGAGGTCTTTTAGAGAAGTAAGTTCTAAACAATAAAATCAACAGTTCTGTTGTGTCTGGAAAAACTGGCAAGCTGGTTTCTAGGTGTTTATAGGATATCACATCTAAGACATAGGATTTATGGGAGGCGAGAACTCCAGTAAAACAAAATAAATCCCATCTATCATGCAATGCATGGCTATTTTCTTCTTAACCGTTTACATACTGTAAACGTGTCTACTTCCACATTGTTTAGGGCCAGATGAGGTTAGTAAACCACTGTACACCTCTCCAGGCAGCTAACAAACCTGTGGCACATTAAGTGTGCTTTGGCAGCATTGACCGAGCCCCTACTTCCACAGCACCAGCTGCCAGGTGCCTTGACACACAAGGATCTTATGCAGAAGGGAGCTATTTATTTGCTTGGGTGAGCAGTCATTCAAAGTCAGCTCTGCTCTGAGATGCCCCTCAAGTGCTTACCAACAGACAAGACAACTGCTATTATTACCCAGTGCTAACAAAGGACAAGTGATGCAGCATGGGATGCAGAACAGAGGCGGCCCTCACTTTCAAGAGCTGCAGCTCTAAAACAGAGACAGGGGAAAAAATGGCTTACAGTGGCAAGAATAGGAAGCCCATTTCAAACATATTAAGTCACTTCTTAGGGATAATGAAAAAAAAGCAGCTCTCCAGAAGACAATTCGTACCACAGTTAATATCGCCCAGAAGTTGTGAAAGATCATTCAAATCTATTGTCACAACCACTGCTATTTTTTGCTGCTAACAAGACCCAAGATATTTGGATATTTTCTTCTGGATATTTCCTCTTCTCTTAATAAAACAATAAAATATCCACTGTAACCCTGGTCTTGCACCTGGAAGATGTAAAGTGCTGGCTGGAGAAAGCAAGAGGAGTTACACAGCTACAATGCAAACTTTGAACTTGTTTCACCATTTTCTAAGATTTCGTTCACATTGCCAGATCAATACTATATATAGTCAGAAACTGTTTCCTTTTTGTGCAACTTAACACAAGTATTCTCCCAATGCCTTTGAAAACAATCTGCTGTACTAGGTCATGGAAATTGGAAAGAGAAATCCTTTAGAAATGCAAGAGAAATGGATTGGCCCTGGCTTTGCTCAGAGGGCAAATGGCAGCGAAAGTGAACCCGCAGTGTCAGTGGTGAGAAGGAAATGCTTTGAAAACCCTTTATCCCAAGCTAAGAAGACAATACTAGGAACAGTGCTAACACTTCTTAAAACAGTACAGTCTGTGCATTTGTCTTGATGGCAGCCTGTGTGGAAGAGAGCAAGAACACCCATTAAACTAGGTCAGCTTTGCACTTAGAACATCTACGAAGGAGAAGCAGCTTGTGAACAGAGAGGATGCTGTCGCCCAAACCCTGAACAAACGGCATAGTTTCTCTGTAACTGGTTTAGAAATATACTCCAGGATTTAAACTCGGTTTTGCTCTGCAGGGAGAAGAAGGTAAGATAGAAAGGCAAGGCATTTTTCAGGATGCCCAACAGTCCCTGTTGTGCCCATCACCTTTGTAAGTGCAATTATCCAAACGGAATCGGGAACCAGCCAGGTAATTATCCTTGGGAAGAAAAAAAGCCAGGTGCAAACTAAATTTGCTTGTCAGAGGCTTCTGGGAAGTTTGAATTGATGATGTGATAGCTCAGACAGCAAGGAAAAACATTGGAGCAATTGTAGGGTGACTCCAACAAGAAAAGAATAAGAGGAGTTGGGGGAAACGGTTCTCTCTCATTTTATGTAAAAGGAGAGCATTGAGTATCACAGCCAGCTTGTGACTTATCGTGAGTAATTAAGCCATTAAAATAATTAAGTACAATAATTAAATGAAAACTTCTATGCAGCAGGAGGGACAGATACTGCTACAGCCTTCTAAAGCTATATTCACCTAGAGAATAGCAGACTTCTAGCAGAAGCTGTTGGTCTTCTGGGACCTTCAATTTATCCAACACTTATCATAGAAGGAGAGCTCAGGAAATTCGGATGTCTCAGCCTTCAAATATTATGTGTGGAAGTAAACTGAAATGTGCATAACACTAGTCCAGGACTGTAGTTACACCTTTCAGAAAGAAGGCTTAATTGAGCTAATAAACCTGTAATGCAAAATAGAGCATCCAGGTGCCATCAAATCATCTGGTTAGCCACAAGTGGTGTGAGCTTTTCCTTGTCTCTCAAATAGGACTGTGACCTCCATGTCTTTGTTAAGAGCATAGTCTTCATTCCATTCAATAGTGTCTCATCTCATAGTAGGTGAGACTTTATGAATCAGGTTCAAGCTTTCAAGACTTCCCTTCTGGGTTGATCTTCTCTGGACCAACAAAACTCTATCCCTCAGACTTTCAGGGTATGAAGAATGAGGAAAGCCCATCAAGACTTTTCCTCATTTGGATTCTAACCTTTAGCTGTGTCAGGGCCATAGGCAGCAGACCTCATGAACTCTTTTGACCAGAGGCAAGCAAAACTTAACATAACTGCCATTTCAGCACATTTCTTTTCCCCCCCAAACTTGAGTGAAGTTTTTAAGCCATTGACTGGTCAGAGAGCTCCAAACCACAGCCTTCCACTGCAGCGCCAGCATGCTTTTTTCAACTAATAATTATTTGTCTTCCAATGTTACAAGCAGCAAAAAGAGCTGCTGAATTGGCAAAACCCTGGATGAAGAAGCCAAGCCTATGGACTATTCTTGAAGCCTGTGGGGCTCCGGTCCTCATGGAGGAACCAAACTGCTGACTAAAGACATGTGCCTGCATAGCCTTCAATCTGGTTAAATGCTAAGAAAATACTGGCACTCCAAGTGTTAATCTTCAGTCTTCTTGTGCTTCTGACTTTTAGAGAAAAGTAGAGGCTACAGCAGAGCAAAAAAAATCGTTCTTAAATCATCCCACTAAAAAGACTGCTAGATCTAACTGGAACCCTTCAATGATGGGACAAGAGGACAACAGCCTCACATCTTCCTGCTCCTCACTAAGCTGAACGAGTGCTTCAGTGCTGGTTACAAACTTAATAGGCATCCATCACATCCTCCAAACTCTGAGCACAGCACAAGGCACAGACATTAGAACTGATCTTTTTGCAAGAACTGGGAGGCTTCAGGTGGAAAGGCAGCCACAAGATGAGAAATAGCACTTCAGGCTCCAGCCTGTGGTTCTTTTCCTTTAGGCTTTCCATGTTCACAATCCCCAGAGCACTGTAAAAAGGGTAACGACCCAAAAAAGGAAATCTGTGATTATTTTTCTCTTTTTTTTTTTTCTTCTTTTGTCATCACTTTGCTCTATTTCTCTGGAAATGGCATTGCCAGTTCATGGCCAATACATTTCTTGCCACCTTCAGACCCTGACTGCATTTAACCCTACAGGAACATTGTAGTAAAGAAACCTGCCAATAAAAATAGATGTTTTACCCTAGAATATCTTCCCTAGGGGGAGCACCATCCTCACACGTGTACTCAAGCCCATCTCTAGGTTATATAAAGAGCCTACAGTTAAACTTCAGTCATCACTTACCTCTCCCTGTCACCTGCTAAGAAACCCCAGCTGCTACATCATCATCCCCATCACTTACACATACACGGAGTGTTCCAATTTCAGAACATTTCTCAAGCTTCTTCACACATGAGCTGCCGAACACATGGTTTTCTTTCCAAATACTTCACGAGAATGTTGGCTAACAAATGCTCCCAAGAATCTGGCAATCGCCTCGTGGGTAATTTATAAAAAGAAAAAGCAGTGAAATAAAACCCTACTTTGGGGCCAATATTTCTTTCTCATTTTGTTTTTTTTTTTGCTGATCCTCACTGGCTGGTTTCCTTCTTTCTCCTCAACCCTGCCTTTGCTGGCTTGCTTTTATGTCCAGGATTGGATGTGGCAGTGAGCATGGCCCAAAAGTGGAGCATATTAGTTGTGGAAGGAGGGTTTTTAGGTGCGTAAATCCCGCAGCACCCTGCCAAGCCCTGGATGCTGTGCCAGGCATCCAGCAATGGCCCCATTGACTTGCCCTCACCCGCTCTTGCAGCATCTTCTGCTCAGCAGAGGCAGACAGGACATCAAATGTATTACGAGCAGGACTGAACAAAGGTTTGTGATTACCTGTTTTCTCAGAGGGAGAGAAGTGACGCAGAGAGAAATGCAGTGACTCATTTGGAGCACTTTGGGGATGGAAATGATGTTAGAAACCAGACTGAGCTGCACAAAGCCCTGCATTTACAGATGCTTACTGAGTCCAGAGCTACCCATGCTGAATGGTGTAAATTAACCCAAAAGCAGCAGTTCCTGAGGAAATGGAGGAAGGGACTGGAATTAATATTACTTTTGTTAGAAGGAACTGAGCAAATCTCTTTACGCATTCATTTTGTACCATGCTTAAGCAACTATCCTACAGGAAGGTGTAACCCATTGGGAACTGAGCATATGTAAGACCTTCATACAACAACACAAGCACTGATGGTTTTCAAACAGGAAACACAAGAACAGGCTCCTAATTACAGCAGAGTGAAACCAAGCCATGGCCAGGGATGTTGCGGGGCTCCTCTTCTACCAAGAAGCAGCCACCAGCAAGCACAACAACATGCCATCTTGTTTTCTTCTCATTGCAGTATCCCAGTACCTCCACAGCATGTGAACACTGCTTGGGAGATGCTTGTCAGAAAGCTGACAGCGTGTTTTCACCATAAATGGTTGCTCAGATTTAAATACTGTGTCTGTTTATACTTGATAACAAGGGATCCTACCAAAGACAACACTAAACCACCAGAAAGGGTCAGGGTGGAAGGAAGAGTATTTGTCAGTGGAGCTGACAAAAGGTATCGATGTCCTGAGCATCGTCTCACACATTCAGCCCATTCTAGCTGAAGAGAGCAGCCTAAGACAAACCAAAGGTTGGCCATGCCCTGTGCCAAAGGGATTGGAGCAGTTTGCCCAATGCAAACATTGCAGATGATGCTGAGAGCAGAGGTTTTTATCCCCAGCTGGCTTGCTTTGCCTCTTGCCCGTTGGCAATGCAAAGTTGCTGATGGCCAGCCTCCCACTCTGGATCAAGCACTATGAAACACTTGGGGATACAGGCAGCAAGTCAACACATCATGCGAAGAGAAACGAAACAGGACAGAGTCTTGCAGCCCATCTCATCCAACTTCTTGGCTGCGTCCACAGCCAGGTTGGAATTGTCTGATGGGTGGAGCTGTCTTTGCTCTTGTTTCCACATAAAAGGAAAAAGATTATTGTTTTCTCTGGAGTATAGCAATGCCTTAGAACAAACTCAGAGGGGGTGTGAATGCCCTAGTGCTTTCCCAGCTATATTACACTCAGGGACGTGATCACAGTGGCTCTAAATGACTATTCACAGAATACACTTTCTCAAACCCCCATCTCCAGTAGGACAGAGGGGAGAGCTCACCTATGTCCCTATCACTTATGTGATGATCTGGGTACCCCAGGGGGAACAGGCAGAGGATGCCTCCATCGTGTTCCTAGCAGGTGCCAGAGAAGTGGTGGAGCCAGCATCCCTGGAGGTATTTAAAAGACGTGTAGATGGGACATAGCTTAGTGGTGGACTTGGCAGTGCTGGGGTAAAGGTTTGACTCGATGATCTTAAAGGTCTTTTCCAACCTAGATGATGCTATGATTCAACAAACACAAACTGTGAAAAACTCCACACATTTATGGCTTCCCACCACAATAACGCTCTGCTCAAGCCTGCTTCTGTGTTAATGCTGGCTGCTGTAGAAGAAGCAAAGAAAGTAACAGCTATGCCCCCTCCCTCCTCTCCTTCCCTAGCACATTCCCTTCTTTATGAGGAGACACAGTACCTTCTGTAGTGGGTCCTAATGTGTCTATTGCTTCTTGTGGGACTTGAGGCAGGGCAGCAGTAGCGGTGGCCAGCAGATGGGGATTGTCTAGAACAACCGCTGCCTCTGTCTCTTGTCCTGCCACTGCAGGAGGGGAGGGTTCTATTTCGAGCTGAGCCTCTTCAAGGTTCCTGGGTCCCTGTGTTGGTTCCACATCTGGAACACTGGTACTAATTACAATGTCTGGGACAGAGGTTTCCCCTGCAATTGAGTGCGTCACAGATCCAGATGTTGCGTCAGGAATTTCCTTCTCAGGACCACCAGTGGGTTCACCACTGGCCAAAGATGTGGCAGTTATGTCTATGTTAGCAGCTGTATTGATGTTAGCAGTAGGCAATGCAGATGCTTTTCCACTGGTTTCATGGACCGTGGATGTTTCTATGCTGGTCTCAGGAAATGCGGATGTTTCACCCCGGGCTTCTTGGTTTGTAGACGTTTCTATTCTGATTTCAGGAAATGCAGATGTCTCCTCACTTACTTCTTGGGCTGTGGATGTTTCTATGATGATTTCAGGATAGGCAGATGTTTCACCCCTGGCTTCTTGAATCGTTGGTGTTTCTATGCTAATCCCAGGGAATGCAGATGTTTCCCCACTGATTTCATGGACTGTAGAAGTGTCTATGCTGATCTCGGGAAATGCAGATGTTTCACCTCGGGCTTCTTGACTTGTGGATGTTTCTATTCTAATTTCAGGAAAGGCAGATGTTTCTCCACTGATTTCGTGGATTGCTGAAGTTTCTATCCTAATTTCAGGAAAGGCAGAAGTTTCCCCACTAATATCATGGATCGTCGAAGTCTCTATGCTGATTTCAGGAAATGCAGACGTTTCTCCACTGATTTCGTGGACTGTTGATGTTTCTATGCTGATTTCAGGAAAAGCAGATAATTCTCCACTAGTTTCATGGACTGTGGATGTTTCAATACTAATTTCAGGATAGGCAGATGTTTCACCCCTGGCTTCTTGATTTGTGGATGTTTCTATTCTGATTTCAGGAAATGCAGAACTTTCTCCACTGATTTCACGAACTGTTGAAGTTTCTATGGTGATTTCAGGAAAGGCAGATGTTTCCCCACTGGTTTCATGGACTGTTGAGGTTTGAATGCTGATTTCAGGAAAGGCAGATGTTTCCCCACTGGTTTCATGGACTGTGGATGTTTCTATACTGATTTTGGGGTAAGCAGATGTCTCACCCCTGGCTTCTTGACTTGTAAACGTTTCTATTCTGATTTCAGGAAACGCAGACGTTTCCCCACTGATGTCTTGACTTGTGGACGTTTCTATTCTAATCTCAGGAAATGCAGATGCTTCCCCACTGATTTCTTGTATTGTGGATGTTTCTGTTCTGCTTTCAGGAAATGCAGAGGTTTCCCCACTTAATTCTTGAGCTGTGGATGTTTCTACGATGATTTCAGAGTATCCAGATGTTTCACCCCTGGCTTCTTGACTTGTGGATGTTTCTATGAATACTTCTGGAAATGCAGATGTTTCCCCACTGACTTCTGGGATTGTTGATGTTTCTATGCTAAATTCAGGAAAGGCAGATGTCTCCCCACTGATTTCTTGAACTGTGGATGTTTCTACACTAGTTTCATGAAATGCAGATGTTTCACCACTGATTTCTTGAGTTGCAGATGTTTCTATACCAGTTTCAGGAAATGCAGGTGTTTCACCACTGATTTCATAAGCTGTTGATGTTTCTACACCACTTTCTGGCAGTGCGGATGTTTCCCCACTTAGTTCACCAGATGCAGAGGCCTCACCACTGGGCCCAAAACTGTAGGGAAACGTGACTGCTGTTTCCCCACCCAGTTCCTGTGATACTGTTGGTCTTGTCACAACTTCTTCTAGATCAGAAGTGACCAAAGTTACTTCTGGAAGCCCTGAGGCCTCCCTGCTAACGTCAGTCACTGCTGAAGATTGGCCACTTAGATCTGTGGCTCCAGGAACGTCTCCAGTGATGTATGGAATCCCAGATAGTTCTCCACTGAAGTCTCCTGTCCCTGAAGGAAACCCACTTGTCTCCACGGCTCCAGACCCTTCTCCAGATGGTCCTCTGTCTCCTGAAGGAAATCCACTGATTTCTATTACCCCAGACGGCCCTTCTCCCACTTCTTGTGCAACTGATGTCTGTGTTACAACTTCTATCAAAGTCGTATCCACAAGAGAGACTGTGGGAAAGCCAGAGGTGAGTCCGCTTCCCTCTCCAGACAGTATCCCACTGCTGACATCGACTCCAGAGACTTCACCACTGCTGTCAATCGCTCCACTTGGATGCCCGCTCATCTCGAACACTCCAGAAACGCTCCCACCAAAGTCCACGTGTCCGGAAGGCTCCCCACTGGTGTCTGAGCTCCCGGATGCCATGCCTGATGCATGTTCATCTCCTGAAGACAACCCACTGATTTCCAAGATCTCTTTTGCTTCTGCTCCAGTAACTGATGGGGTTGTGGTCACCTCTTCCAAACTGGCATCTACAAAGGTAATGCCTGAGGTCTCACCGCTTCCATCAGTACCAGAAGGAAGGCCACTTATGTCCACCAGACCACTGATCTCATGTGTTCCAGATGGTTCTCCACTGACATCCAGTCCTGAGGGCTCCCCACTGAGCTCAGGTACCCCAGAAGGCTCCCCACTGAGCTCAGACCTTCCAGAGGGCTCCCCGCTGAGCTCAGGTACCCCAGAAGGTTCCCCACTGAGCTCAGGCCCCCCGGAGGGCTCCCCGCTGAGCTCTTCTCCCAAGGGTAACCCTTGGGCTCTGCCACTCGTGTCCCACTCAGCGGATGGGAACCCTGAGAGGTCTCCTTCGCCACTGACTCCAATGGATCCTTTTCCCTCCTCTTGCCGTTCTGGTGCTGTTGTTGCAACTTCCACCAATGTGGTATCCACAAGAGAGACAGTAGGAAAACCAGAGGTGAGCCCACTTTCTTCTCCAGATGACACACCACTGACTAGTTCAGTGCCAGATGTTTCTCCACTAAATCCAAAAGGCAGCCCACTGCTTTCCACTCCAGATGGCATCCCACTGGTCTCTGGTATCCTTGAAATAGACACTGATACACCTTCCTCCGCAGAAGATAAGCCACTGATGTCAACAATACCAGAAGTCACACCACTCAGGTCCCCTGAGGGTAGCCCGCTTTCTTCAGGTAGAAAGCCGCTGGTATGCAGGTCTACTGATGGTAATCCACTTTCTCCAATCCCTGAGTGTTCTCCACCAAGTCCAAAACCTCCAGAGGATGGTTCTCCGCTTGTATCCGGGATTCCAGACACCCAGCCAGATGCTGAAGATTCACCACTGACTTGATGCTCTCCAGACTCAGTCACCCCCCCTGACACTTCGCTGACGGAAGCATCTGTATGTGTTTCCTCTGGTATTATGGTAGCGGGAGGAAAAGCAGATGGGGTCACTGGAAAAGAAAGAGAAAACAAAGAGAGGAAGATAGGAAGATTATTTACTAAACTGTTCTAAAAAGGCTATTAATTTCCTGATTGACATTATCTCCATGCTGATGCCTTTGAGGTAAAGGAGAAAAGTTATATGTGCTTGCAGAAGTAATCTGGTCCCTTCAAATTTCTTAACGAATGTTGTATATTAAACAACTGTAAGTTAAATATATCTGACAGAATATATAAATATAAATATAAACTGACAGAATACATAATCTTCTGACACAGGACGCTGGCAACAGCCACACCAGTTCCCAGGTGCCACAACCAAGCTACTGCTTCCTTGGAGATAACATTTGGAAGAGAAAAAGGTTGGTGCTGCTCTAATCCCGCTGCAGCTCTGTCCTCTGCAGAAGACATGACATGAGGTCTGTTTCTAGCTTACCATCCCAGATACACAACAACATATTTTGTGAGGTGCTCTAGCAATGCTACACGTGCTGGTCACTCATTGAGTCCTAGATAGAAGTTCAATAATACACGTGTAACTCCTCTTGTGTGCACAGACTCAGCCTTTGCTAATATGGTGATAATAATTTAGATTTAGAAGAATTCCCCTTCAGCAAGGACACAGCCCATTTATTGTCTGAGTGTCACAACCCTGCAACACCAGCCAAGTGTGACCCAGGAGATGGGGAAGCTCTGACCCACCTGAGAGCAACGACACATCGGTTGGGAACACCTCAGTGCCCCAGGCTGTCTGATTCTCAGGTTGAGTGGCAAACTCTGTCTCCACAGTCACCTCCTCCCCAGAGGGTACCCCTTCCACTCCAGGGATCACTTGGGTTGCCAGCACATCTTCAAAGAATGAGGTGACCCCTTCGTCCTCAGCTGGTGGCAGAGCTGGAACAGAAAGGAATTGGAGTGAGCTCCCAAAAAGTCACAGTCCAGGATGCTGGTGCTTTCTTGACCTGGTACCCCAATATTCCCAACCTCTCTTGTGGAATCCCTTTCCCTGAGGAGACAGCTCTATACACCCTACAGTGGGTGGGAAGGTACCTCTGAAGCAGAAGGCGTGATGCCGGGACAGTGGGTCGGGAAAGCCTGTCTGGTTGTAGTGCTGGTAGATGGTTCTCACACCAGGCGCATCCCCGCCGCAGGTAGGACGGGGGCTCACAATGGGATAGCGGAGGCTGCCGTCGGCTAACCAGCCAGCATAGCATCTGTCCAGACCCTGCTTCCAGGCAGCGTGGAGCTGGCCAACAGAGGCCAGCGTGGCGTTTTGGCTCTCACAGTGCTGCTGAGCCTCTAGGAAGGTGAACTGCTCTGGCTGGGTTGCGAAGAACACCTCGCCTGAGGGATGGGAGAGGAAATAGGTGTGAGTCCGTGCATCCCATCCATACTCACTGCAGATGTGGAGGTGTGAAGCATGTTTCTGCTCCATAGCACTGCCCGTAGGAATGGGGAGAACGTACCCTTGAGCCTGTCGATGTAGCAGTACACATCATAGGTCTCTGAGGCTGGGCGCATGCCATACGACCGTACTCCCGGAGAGTTCTCTTTGTCTCCTACACAGTTACTTCGGGGGTTCACAATGGGATACCTACCAAAAAGAGTGAGCCCAAGGTCAGCCTTATGTACCCTGGACTGAGAAACATCAGTGTACTTGGGAGCAAGACACAGAAACTTCACTGTTAGGGGTGCTCAGAGATCCCAGCATGACTTGGGAACAAGCCCACTTACAGCTTGGGGTGATGAATGCAAACGCTCTACTTCTACATGTCAGGGAGCTCACCACTGCATAACGTGTACACAGGTTATGAATCAAGTAGGGCAGGTTGAGAAGAACACATCTATTGGCCACTACATATTGTGGCCTGGAGACAGCCTTAGGTCAGCAAAGCTTTAGATGCCAATGAGAGGCAGAACAAGCCAGAGTAAAGCCTCAGTTTCATGGGTAAGTAGTCAGTTTGAGAGGTGTCTTCCCCACATCAGTACCTGACTGTCTGGTCCCGCAGCCAGCCGGCATCGCACTGGTCAAACCCAGCCTCGTAGGCAGCCTGGAGCTGTTCTGGAGTGGCAATAACGGCGTTGTTCTCCAGGCAGGCCTGCTGGGCTTGGACGAAGGAGAAGGCATATCTGCTGGTGCCAGCACGGTAGTGAAACACCACACCTGGGAGAAGAGATGCTGTGGTGAGACAATAGATATGAGACCTTCCCCTATGCCAAGATATGTGACCAGAAAGTGTCTTCCCAACAATAGTGCACGGACCAGTGCCTGACAACCCCACTTTGATGGAGATGCCTCATTCATTTAGCTCCACTGCCATGTTCTGGGAATCTTCTTAGCCCTCCTCTAGGATCCTCTTACTTTGGCTTTCCCCTTTCTTGGGGGCAGACGCACATGGGAGCACAGTGTGACCACTGCAGCTCCAAGCATCAACCAGATGGGTCCTTTTCAGCCCATGATGGGGTAACTGACATTCCCCTTCTCACCCCTCCTTGTCATACTGCAATGGATGTACTCAGCTTATCCTCAACCCCAAACAGGCCTACACATCTCCAGGGACCTTGTGATAGCAGAAGCTCAGGCTGTTTTCAGCTGGTTACCCCAAGGAGAAACTGACCTGGAGGCTTCTCACTCCTGGTGACTTACCCATGGGGGAGATGGGCTGCTCGGGGAGGAGACCAACACCGGGCGCTGCTGTCACTTGCACCAGCTGATCTTCCACTGTGAACACTGAAGCGGGCTCCAGCCCTGGTGTAGCAGTCACCCCCAGGGCCTCTTCCACCGTGCTCACCTCTGCCGCTTCGGTGGTGATGGCAGTGCCTAAGGTGACGGTGGTGACCCCGTCAGGGACACCCCACACCCCCGTGACATCTCCCCTGGTCACGTTCTCCTCCTCGGGGGCCGCTGTCTCTACTGTGACACCGGTGGCAAAGAGGTCGGGCAGGATGGTGAAGCCCTCATAGAGCTCGCTGGCGGTGGGGGTGATGTCCATGGGCTCCAGCGTGGCGATGCTGCCGCGGGCCTCCTCCTCGGTGGCGTTGCGGGGCAGTGACAGCTCCACCTCGGTGCGGGTGACGGTCTGCACAGTGAAAGCGCTGCCCAGCTCGCTTCCAGTCTCGTCGATGAACTGCCCCGGCACCAGAGTCTCAACATCATCCCCTGCACCGGGACACAAAGCTGCGATCAGAGAGGATGTGATCAATTTAGCCCCTGAGAGCCTGGGTCTTTGCTGGCTCTGAGGGCAGCAGGGAAATCGTGATGGTCTGGTAGAGGGAATTGTTCCTTTGCTTCTGCTATTGCTTTCTACTGCACCTCAGCAGGAAGGGCGCGTTCATGAGTTGGAGGCGGTGAGCCACATGCTCCACAGCTGGTAGATCAGAGCGAACTTTCCCTGCTCTCCTTCCAGCTCTCCCCTGGAACACCTTTCCCATATCCAAGTCTACACTGACCTCTAGTGCCCGCTGCAAGGAATTCAAGGTGGCCGGAGGGAGGGGAAGCAGCTTGGATAACCTCAAGAGGTCTGAACCGTGGGAGAAAGACAACGGGAGAGAAGAGGGGTAGGTTACAGCACCACCTCTTGTATAGGTCAGGAATCCTTTCTGGATCTGCTTCCTCCTACGAACAGAGGATCGAGTCCTTTGCCAAACCTGCTTTCAGCCCCTCTTAAAACCAGCTTAAAGCAGCAAGATGCTAGCTCTGGCCAGGGAGCCCCTGCTTCCTGATGCACCGCACACTGCTCGTCCCATATCCCCAACGCACTCACCACTATAGCAGATGGCATCGTAGCGAGAGCTGGGGTGAGGGTACCCGGTCTGGTTGACGTACAGGTACACTGTGCGCACTCCCACCAGGTTCCCTCCGCAGTTGGGCCGTGCTCTGGAGATGGGGTAGCGGACGCTGCGATCGGCCAGCCAGCCGGCACTGCACACATCCATGCCATCCTTCCAGGCCAGGTACAGCTCCCCGGTGGTGGCCAAACGGGCCCCCAGGCTACGGCACTTGTCAAAAGCTTCTTGGAAGGTGAACTTCTCGGGGGCGGTGGCGTAAAAGACTTTACCTGCAATCACAGCACCCATTAGCACAGGATTGAGCTGTGCAATTTAATCCCAATTCCTTTGGCTTCCCCTTCCCACTCCTGAGAAGGTGGATATGAGGAAGAAATTCTTTACTGTGAGGGTGGTGAGGCACTGGAATGGGTTGCCCAAGGAAGTTGTGAGTGCT
>JBCJKH010047073.1:27337-55668 GCA_039877255.1 Loriculus beryllinus
CTTGAACACTGCCAGGGATGGGGCAGCCACAGCTTCTCTGGGCAACCTGTGCCAGGGCCTCACCACCCTCACAGGAAGAACTTCTTCCTCATGTCCAATCTAAACCTGTCTTTTTTCAGTTTAAAACTACTGCCCCTTGTGCTGCCTCCCACTAGAAGCCCTGACAAAAAGTCTCTCTGTTCTGGACCCTGCCAGCTGCTCCTTTAGGAAGCTAACTAGCCACCACACCTCGTCCTTGTGCTCTCCGCAATTCTCTTACTCTCTTGGTTCTCCTGCTAGTTTTTTACTGCTTCTTTCACCAGCCTCAGAAAGACTGTCCTCACCCCAACACCTTCAGCTCTTCTGTTGTTCAGGTGTCTCACATGGCTCTGCCCACAGCACCTTCTTTCTTTCCTTCATGCTTCTTCTAGCTAGCCTTATGTTTTAATTTAATATCTCTCAGCTCTATGCTGATGATTCATAATTCTGCCTTTCTATTTCTGGACTGTCTCCTGTCCAAAATGAAGTCTCAGCTTATTTTCCCCTCCAGCACTTCAAGTGTGTACCCACAAGCCCAAGCTCAACATGATTAAAGAGAGCTGTTACTAATCCCAGCTTTGTCCCCTTTTCCCCCAAGCCCTTCCTGCTCAATGCCTGGGGACATCACTTAGATCCTGTCTGTGAATTAAGGACACAATTCAGACAGGGAATAGAGTTCATGGACCTAACTCTCCTCTCTATATCCTGATTGTCCCTAAACCCCTACAGAGCTACACAAGTTATAGTTCCTGAAATACAGCCTTTATCATCAGGCCACACAGTCGAAGACCCCAGCCTTCCACCTCTACATCACTACTGCACCCTTCCCCCAAAAAACTCTCTAATATGCATAAAACCGTGCCTCATCTGTATTCAGTCAGAATGCTGCTGGTAGAATTATTTCCCTAACCTCTCTTTCTTAAGCAGGCCAACCCTCCCTTTGAATCCCCCCTCCAGGTCCTCCTCTTCTGTCACGTCAACTGCAATCTGCTTGTCTTCACCCTCCCAACCTACTCATACGCTAACAACGATCCTTCCTTCGCTGCTGAAGAGCTGACTCTTCTCCCTCCCAAACTGTGACAGCAATCTCCACTTCCCAGCTGCTGAATTTCAAGCAAGCACCACCTCTATTTTCTCCCATTTGTACTTTGTGTTTGAAATGAGCTCTCTGTAAACAACCTGAAATCTGCTTTATTATCCTCTTTCAAATTGCTCCTTAAAGCTCTCCTGTGCCTCCGTACTCACCAGAAACATAAAAACCAGCACGTTAGATGACTGCCATGTTAAGCCTATGTCCATAATGCAGCCTATGCTGTCCCACTGTCCCTATGTGCTCCCTGATTGCTCACTGGCATCTACTTCTCATTTTTAAATAAGCCACAAGACCTCTGCACCAGGCCTCCCTTTGTCCTGTGTTTTCACAGGATCTTCTGCAGGAAGAACCTAATCAGATACAGCTCCAAGGTATGACTGCAATGAAAAAAAACCAGCAACAGAAGCAGCAGACTCATACCTAACGTTCTCAAACAGAAATGCCAGGGTGCTTTCAACCCTGCAGCACCCATCAACACACTGGGAACATCTGGCCAGCAGCGCTGCTGCGTTCATGGATTTGCTCTCCAGTCATTCAAGTGGAGATTGGGAAGGAACGTGTGCTTGCTAGAGGCTGATCTGAAGGGCAAAGCCCTTTTCATTAAGCACAGGAGTCACCACTGGGCTACATAGCAAAAACTATCCAAAAATCAACAGCAGGATGCAAGTGAGAAACAAACACGCCACAGGGAGTTAAGTGTTGAGGGCCGACAGCCACGCTATCCATTGCAGCAGGCTGATACACAAGATGACGAACCTGGAGCCGGTGGCTCCCAAACCTCCAGGACTACAGCATCAGCACAACACCAGCAGGATTTTGGATGCAGCAACCAGTTAGTTGTAGCTGAGGCGCACTGCCCTCAATGACTGGGTGGATTTCATCACCACACAGATCACATGGAAAGAACAAGATCTCACACATAACCCCCGGCAAGAACTTCCAGAGTGACTCACACAAGCCAGAGTGGAGATGCAGCCCCATGGCAGCGAGCCACTGAGGACAGATGCAAACATCCCTCTCCCTCCCCGTGGCACCAGCTGGGCTGCTCTGCTCTGTCTAGATACCTATGTTCTTGGGATTTGCAGGAATTCAGAAACAGCAGGGGTCTGCCAGCTTCGGCTGCAACTGGGCAGCAGTTTTGCAAGTTATTGAGGCAGGAGAGGCAAGCAGACATAGAAGAACAGATCTTTATAATGTGAACTTCCTTTCAATAGGAAGCAGGGTAAAATTACCTTGAATTTCAGCTTTCCTGCCTCAGAAGACTCCTTGCTCTCACTACAACACTCCAGAAAATCCACCTGAACAGGCAATACCTCAGCTTCAGTGCTACTACTGATGCCCAGAGCACTGCAGGGGTAATAAGATCATAGTTGCCTTTTTCAAACAGGACACTGTAGGCAGAAATCAAATGGCCACGGTTTGTCCATGCAGCTGTACAGGAGGCTCTGACTCACAGGAAGTCCTGGAGGAGGATTTAAAAGAAATCGGATGCCAAAATAGGAAGGTGGGATCACAAATATGAAAGGACTCCTCCTGCTCAGCAAAGGATGCAATGGAAGTATGACGGTGCCTGTCGAGGTTCAGAGCTCTGATCACAGGCACATTGCTGGGGCAGCTCTTGTATCCCTCAATTTCTAGTAGTTAGGCTTTTGCATCAGCCCTTCAGCCAATTGTTGCTTCTTTGGAAGCCATGACCCCTGCCCATACCCCTCTCACATTCACCACCAGCCAGGAGTGAGACCAGGGCTTTAGCTCCAGGGCTGGCACCCCATTGCCCAGGGGCACCAGGAACACCCACTCTTGCACATGCTTCTGATGAGAGGAAGAAGTGGCACCCATTTCACATCAGCCAGCCCATCTGGAAACACATTTTATGGTACAGATCTCAGAATTTAAACCTACTTGGGCTACACAAATTAACCAGAATCCCTAATCCTAGCTCTGAACAGCCAGCCTGGATGTGCAAACGCCATTAATCCACATCTTGGCAAGACTACAGAGGAGGTCAGAGCCCAGTACTGGTCAAGACCTGAGGGTCTCTGCACAGAGCAGGCATGCTTCATCAGGAGCTTTAGGAAACCTTCTGAAAGCTGGTTCAAAATCACAGACTAACCACCAAACACTAACCACATTTGAATCTCTCCTACTTCATCCTCACCAGGCAAAGCTCCAGCCCGAGCACAGAAGGAAAGCACAAGCAACAGTCCCAGCCACTAACCAAGGTCCCATCCTACACTGAACAGAGGCAGCTCCCAGTGACAGAGTTGCCACAGCCACCCCTATCCTGATGAAGGCCGGGCAGCTGCTGGTCAGTGGGATGTCACTGCTGGGAGTACCAGTGGGGTGCAGAACTGCCCCTAAACAAGCAAAAAGACTCTGTGAAACCAAACTGCGCAACTCCCTGCTGGGAGAAACTGTGAGAGCTGTGAGCTTATGTTGGGTCAAGGAAGACTGAAGAAGCCAAGGGAAGAGAGCCACCAAGGACTAAACAATTCACAGAAACCGCACAGAGCTCCGGAAGACCTGCTGACATCTGCCAAAACACTTGGAGAAAGCATTCCTCAAACAGGCACTGGCTCCCATTCTCCTCCCCAGGCACTTGACTTGTGTTGCTGTCACACTCAGGATATTTAGTAAACAGACCTTTGCTGTAAGCTCTCACCCAAGCTCAGAATCAGAGGTTCATTTTGCCTTGTCTCCAGCTCTGACCATGCATTACCCCCTCCTTGCATGCACCCACACCCACATTCATGTCGTTGCACTGTGAGCCCAGTGCTCACGGCTCAGAACAGATCTACCAAATCCCAATGCAAAGCTTGGTTTCCACCACAGCAGTTCCCTGATCCAGCTCACCACACAGCAGCCAGCACTGGCAAAAGGGAAGGCAGGCAAGGAGCTGCCAGGTGGGAAGAGCTACATGGTCCCTTCTAGCAGGAACCACACGTGTAGGATTCAGGTAATTGTGAAACCACAGCCACAGAAATCTCTAATGTGCACACTGATGCCACATCCAAATCTGCTCTTTCCCTGCGGTGTACCTCCACATCCCCATCTTTTCCTCTTCAGCCACAACCTCAGAGTTCTTGCCCCTGCAGCACCAGAAACCTTCTCTTCCCTCACCACTGCACCTGTAACCTCATCCCACTCAGTCTTCAGCTGTCAAGATCATCCTCCAGTGTTGCTGCTCCAGCTTTATCACCTTTTCCAACTCCTGTCAATCACAGCATCAAGCTATTTCTTTCTCTGCTCTTCTGAGTCTCCCACAAAACCTTGTTCTTGAGTTGTGAGCTCTGTGAGGTGAGACCTGCATCTGGCAAAGGTTATTCCAGACGATTTGAGACGCAACATCATTAAAGAGTGGATGTATTTGTCCAAGCATGCTACAGGCCTCCTCCAGCAGCGTTTCTACTCTGTCCATCAATCCCACAGGAACAAGGTCTCCCTGCGCACCAGGACCTGCATCAGGCCTCTCCCACATAGTCGCTTCTGTTTGTGCCATTCACACCATGCATTGGCTCTGGGAGATGTTGAGCAGTGTTGGCTCTGCTTACTCCTCTGCCACTTGCTGTAGGAGAGGACCTGGGGCTTTTCCTTGCTATCACGTACAGTGGCTTGAGAAGATCCACCAAGGAGGTCTCACCTGGTAGTTTTTGCCCTGAGAGCCCAAACAAAACAGAACACATGAACTTAATTTCCAGCAAAGCTCACGACTGCAGTGACACAGGAACCCAGCCCCGTTGCAGCACACAGAAGGGGCAGCCTGTCAGGAGACGTGCAGCCACCTGGGATGCCCAGCTCCAGCCCCAGGGGCAGAGATGCGCTGGTGGCTCTCAAGTTTATTGCTCACGGAGAAGATATAGCCCTGCTTCTCCCACTGCACTCCATCACTATTCCCTGTGGTTTCCCAGCCTTCAGGAACTTAGGGGCACACATAAACAAGGCAATTCTGCAGAGGTCATGGAATTAGCAGGAAAAAGCTAGCTAAGCAGAACACTCTCCTTCCCAAAGGGTGTAATTTACTTGAGGCTGATTCAGCTGAGCAGGGACATGTGGGCAAACCCTGTGTGCGGCCTGGCAGCACGGGACAACCCAGAACCACAACAGGATGCTGAGAGAACTCCAGAGAGCTTCGCTCTTATCTTCCTCAAGAAGATACTGCATCAACAGCAACTCCTGCCTAGGATTTTGCTTTATGAATCAGAGCATCAGGAGCCAGTTTCAGAAGACACTGGAAAAGGATGCAGAATGGAGCTGTAAAACTGATGCTGGAAGTGAATACAATGGTTCAGCCAGTTTAAGCCATCAGAGAGACAAGAAAGTGACCCCATTAATTGGTACAAGCAGCTTTAAACATGAAAATACCCAGTACCAAAGGAGTACTCTCTCTTAGAAATGCAAAAATTAATGTCCAGGATGTTGGAGATGTCTGTTGAAAAAAATATGCTAATTATTAACAGCAAGACAGCTAATAATGGATAGCTAATGGTGTCCAGGCAGCAAGGCCCTAGACAGTAACTGTATCTCAAAGTTATGCCTTATTCATCTGCCCTACTGGGAAAAGGCTAAACCCTGGGATGAAAGCTGTCACACCAAGTGACCCAATAGTCCATCCCGGTTATAAACGCAGCAGAACAGCTGGGACAATGCAAAGCCAAGACTCAAAGGCAACTCCTGCCCAGCTAAAGCCAGATGCAGAGCCACAGTTAACCACCCGCCTGCTATCAGCAGATCATTCTCCAAGCTTTTTTCATCCTGTGCCTCTGCCAGGGAAGCAACAGCTGAAGAATACAGAGGAAATCTTTTCCAAACTAATCCCGCTTCTTAAAATGCAGAAAGGAACCAAGAACCAAAACGAGTTTAGCAGCATGTTGGAGGGGTGTGAAAGGATGATAAAGAGAAAAACATGCACTCCAGGTAAAACTCTGCCTACTTATTCAGACAGATTCTTGCTCCTGCCACCTGGCCACCAAGCCCTCTCAGTACAGCCAACAACATTCTCCAAGCTCTTGCCTTGCAGCTTAGGTGGGCTGCAAGACATGTGCACAATAGCACATCAGGAAAAGATTCTGATCATTCAACAAAAGCTCTGCTGATGGATATCAGCTACTTCTCCTCATCTACCTTCCACCTCCTCCACCTGGCTTCCATTACTTCATGCACACAGAAGACCTCTCTGTAACCGTGATCCTCCTTCCATCACTCCATCTTCCTGGCTGCTCCCTCCTGCGTGCCCAGGGGTCCATGATGGTTCTTGCTGCCCCATGCAACCCACAGTCCCCAGCCTGGGCATCCCTCTGGCCACACTCTGCACCGTCAGTGTCGCCTTCCCTGCCTAGAACCTGCATTTTGGTCACTTCTGAAAACTCATTTCTATGAAAGAAATTAAGTGCTGTGCGACTACTGTTCCAATTACAAATTCTATTAATATAAACCTGTCTATAGTCTGTTCCAGAGTAACATCATTAGAGGTCACATTTATTACAAGCAGGGGTCGCACCAAACCTCGGGACTGAAGTTGCATAGCATTTTGCTTTATGCATGTACAAAATCTCTTACAGAGCTCAGCAGCTTGCAGCAGCCTCTGAAATTTGGCAAAGAAACACGGCTGGGATGAGGGAAGCGCTTTTCGCTAGCCCCCTGAAAATCTGTCCAAATTTGGCGCTTAGAAACTACTGAAAACCACCGGGCCCTGCCTGTGATTCAGCTGACGTTGGCGACCAGCCAAGCCCACCGCCTTCTCCAGCCCTGGGCACCCGACAGCGCTCTCTCCTGCCACAGCCTCTGAGGGAAGAAGCTCCAGCTACAAGGAAGAGACCAAAATAAAGCCAATTTCCCTTTCCTCCCACAGTGACACTGAGCGCTGTCTCGGGTCAGGCCCAGGAGAGGCTGACCAGCGAGCAGCCACAGGTCCGTCCACGTGCTGCTTTCATCTCATCATTGACTCCAAACTCTTCTTGTTTCTCCTTGGGAAAAGCTCCTTCCCTCCGACCCATCCAAGCCACCAGGACTCCCAGGGGCAGCAGCCTACCCAGCTCCTCCTTCACCCCCCTCCTTGCAATGCTGGCTGCAGCAGGAGCCACAAAACCACAAGGTTTCTGTACAGAGCACGTTCTGAAGGGGAAAACCTGCACTGAAGCATTGACCACCCCGGTTCTGGCCAGAGGGTGAGCAGCTTGTGCAAAGTGCTGCAGAAAGGCACTGGCCCCTGCCTTTCCCACTTTGAAAAATGAAGGCATTGCGTGCAGGAAAGGAATCTGATAAGAGGACATAAGCAAGACTTGCAAGATCCAACACTCAGTGTTAGGAAGTTGAATTTGAGATTTCACTGGCAACTTCCGTAACAGATTTTAGGACCAGAAGCATCTTTATGGTCACAGAATCTGACCTCTGGATTAACAACATAAACAAGAACCCTCTTGCAGCAATTCCTGTATCTAGCCCAAAGCATGAAGTTTAGAAGGATATTCTCTTCCATATTCGGGAGCTTCAAGAGATGATAACATCTCCAGCAAAACTCTTCCAAGGGTTAATTACCCCACCGTTAATTCAGCCTCCCACATACAGGTGGTAACTTACTGCAGGTAACTGCATTATCACAGCACACTTCACCAGGATCGCAATTCCACCCAGTGCTGAGCAGGTAAGCAGAGACTGCAGCCAAAATAAGGAAATCTGTGGGATTCCTGCTCCGTCAAATGCACCGCTGGAAATAAAGGAGGGACAAGATGGGGAAGGACCAGAGGAGACAGGACGGGTCTGTGACTGGAGCATGCTGGTCACTCCTCACCCCTCACTTTTTGGGTTAAACGAGACCGCTGCCACTCAGCTTTGGAAGGCCCTGACTGCCTGCAGCTGCGTGTGGAAGAATTTTGTTTCACACCTTGCTTTGAGCAGCAGGAGAAAACACGCACCACGAGCGGAGTTGCTAAGAGACGCACCTAAACGCCAACACACCCGGCATCAGCTTCCCCATGTTCGCATGGCGCAGGAGGGCAATGGCTGGGCAGGACACACGCACCTGATACCCTGGGGTGGCTGGAGCAGCTCTGCAGCCCTGAATGGAGGGAAACAAGGGCAGGGACACAGGGAGCCCACACTCTGCCTGCGGAGAGATTGGTAACTGGGGAGTAAAACCTGGGTTTCATACAGCAGTATTTCAGGTGGAAGCTTCTCCATCCCACAACATGGGAATGACAAGCAGGATCAGACCATGTCATCACAGTTGCTGGTTATTTGGGTCTTCCACTGCATTCTACCTTGGGTTTTCCACTTCATCAGAGGCACATTAAGGGAGAACTGCAGGAGCTCCTTGGGAATGGATGTGAGAGGGTCTTCCCCCACCAGGCCTGTCCCAGCCTCCCTGGTAGGAGCCCCAGCATCAAGGGCTTGGACACTGCTATGGCTTGTGCACTCCCACTCCTCTCTTGTACCAATCTCTTCCGTGTTCACCTCATTAAACCCCATTAATTCAACTGTGGCAGAACACCTCAGTGACCAGTCACAGAAGTGGGAAAAGCCCCCTCCTGTTATTGGTTCAATATCCACCCCATTCTGATCCTACCGAATGTCCTTTGTCCTTGCACGCAAGACAGATGAAACAGATCTGTTAGGGTGGTGAGGCACTGGAATGGGCTGCCCAAGGAAGCTGTGAGTGCTCCATCCCTGGCAGCGTTCAAGGTCAGGTTGGACAAAGCCTTGGGTGGCATGGTTTAGTGTGGGGTGTCCCTGCTTATGGCAGGGGGGTTGGAACTTGATGATCTTAAGGTCCTTTTCCAACCCTAACTATTCTGTGATTAGATTAAAAGCCCTGTGTGTTACCACTGAACTGCAGCCCCATGTTGGTGACTGTCCAAAAGAAAGGGATTCTTACAAACCGAATGCAGGCTGAATACAGACATCCCAAACCAGCTGGAGCCACAGGGAAAGAGGAAGACAAAGGGAAATTTCAGTTCTGATGTGCTGAGTATTCCAAAGGATCCCTGTCATAAGAGTTGGTGATGGGCACCTCAATGTCACACCCTCAAATGGATGACCAGAGATGCCATGGTTTCATGTGGAGGTTAGACAGACTCCACCCTCTGTAATGCATTAGTCATTTGACATTAAAATTGTCCAAGATCTAACAAAGAGACTGTAGAGAACATCTGGCCTTGCTGGGTATCTTTAACCTGTCTTGCCTCTAGACCCTTTGCCTTTCTACAGTTACTGTTGTCCAATCCCAGCACAATCAGAGCTTTGTCCTGCTTCCGCATCTAGTAACAATAAAAGCCCAAATCACCTTGCATTTGCTCTGCATAGCAGTAAACATCATAGGTTTCATCTGGCTCACGGACACCATAGGTCCTCACTCCTGGAAATTCATCCTTGTCCCCGTAGCAGCGCTCCCGGGGCCAGTGGATGGGGTACCTGGGAAAAGAGAGTGTAAGGAGTGAGAGGGACAGAACCTTGGCAGCTGCAGTGAGGCTGGGATGAAGCTGTGATGGGTTATGGCTTTTCCTGGGTTATGGCGAAGGGGAGGAATGATCTTCTGTCCTGCCCTCCCCATGATGGTCCTGAGCACAGCAGGATCACTGGCCAAAGACGTCAGGCTAAGGTACCTCCTAGTGAGGAGAGCTCTACAGTGGAGCCACACTGGTGCATTTGGGCATAGCATCATTTTGTTCAGGGAAGACGAAGGATCAGGATTAATCCATTGCCCCCTCAGCTGTCATCACCAGCTGAGGAGGACAATGGTCACCTGCTTTCCTGCTAGAGATTCCCCCTGGCAGAGAATGATGTGCAATCTGCCACCTCCCTCTGCACACCAACTACAACAGCTGCTCTTTAGCAGGTTTCTCAACCATTTTCAATCAGTGTCTTCATTACAGAAGCCCTTCCCTGTGACCCTGCTGTGGCTTTCCCCTCCACTGTTCCTTACCTGACAGTCTGATCAGCCAGCCAGCCAGCATCACACTGCTCGTACCCATCCTCATAGGCAGCTTGCAGCTGCTCGGGAGTAGCAATGACAGCGCTGTTCTGGATACAGGCCTGCTTTGCTTTCTCAAAGTTCAAGGTGTACCTTGTGGAGATTGCTCTGTAGTGGAATACAACGCCTGGAAAACACAATGGTTGTCACTCACACATCTGCTGAAGAACAACCAGCCCCCCTCCTTATAGAGAAGTTTTGGAGTTGGGCAGATACTACATGTATCAACTAGAAACAATGGACTATTTATGCTGATTGTATTTGAGCATCCCAAGCCAGGAGTGACTTGATGGGCTCCTTTCACAGGATCTTGTGAAGCACATTGGTGAATTAGGACAGAGATTGCCTTCCCATAGTGCTGTAGCAAATCCATAGTGCATTAAAACCCAGTACCTGAATAGTAGCGTGAACAGTGGGAGCAAACCCATTGCCCAGAACACATTGCTAATATCACCATCAGGTCTCAATGCTTTCCTGACACAGCTCTGTGCAGCGTTCTAAGTGCAGGGCTCAGAAATCAGCCAGTGGGGCAGAGCAGGGACTGTGAAAGCTCTCACCTCCCAAGGTTCTGCTCAGGACCAAGGGTGCAGGGTATCAACCACTGTACAAACACCCAGGAAACAATAACAAGAGGTAAATATACTGAAAGTCTCCGGACCTGCTGCAAAATAGATCTTTTATAGAAGACGGCTATTGGTACGCTCTGGTCTGGCATGAGCAGGCTTCAAGTCAAGTGGAAAATTCACCAGGAGGCAATGGAGAGCTCCCAGCCTCTGCTGTCAGACACAAGCTTCACTGCACTTGAGCAGCAGAGACCTACCACTTAACTGTTGTAGTGAGAGCTGTCTCTGTCCTACACTGAAAGCAAAAGCCCTGATCAAAATGAGACTCTTAGGAAACTTGTTATTTTATCCACCCATTACTAGGATGGGCTTTGTGTGTTGATGGGAAAGGTTTTTCTAGAACAGACCAATTCTCCAGCTGAGGGCATCCCATCTCTTAAAATGTTGGGAAGAAATGAAAGGTCTCCTAACAGTCTAGCTTCACCCCTCCGAGCAATAGCCCAGCATGCCCAACACCATCTCCTGCCAACGATGTCGTCTTGTTGTCTCTGTAACTCACCTTCTGCCAGAAGAGTCATTTTATTGCCATATATTCTGCCATGAGTCATTTTACTGGTTTGTTTAGTCTGGTCCTAGCCTGCTAAAATAAATGACTGACCCATGGCTTCCACTCACCATCCCATTGCCTTATCTGTGACCTGACTGAAAGGGTTTATGCCTATGGGGACAGCAATACCTCCTCTGCCCATATGTCTTTTCCTCCCTTTCTGCCTTGCTTCTCCTTGAGAGACAAGAGCAAGGGCAAGATCTCACCTTTCACTAGGACCTCTATTGTGTCTTGTCTGTCCTCAATCCCGTACATCACTTCGCAGCGATAAATCCCAGTGTGGTTGGATCTCAGCGCCTTGATTTCCAAAGTGGCATCGGTGGGGATGGCCGGGTAATTGGGCAAAGAGATCACCTCCCTGTACTCGGTGTTGAGTCGGATTTTCCCACCGGTGGCCACCAGCAAGACGACTTCTGTTCCATTGGAGAGCTTGCTCCATTTGATCCGTGGAATTAGTAGAGCACTGGTGTCCTGTTCCTCTGGGATGTTGAAGTAACATGGGATGTTCAGGGAGCTTCCCAGGATAACACGCAGGGGAGACTGCTCAGGTATCTTGACTTCCAGGCCATCACTACTGTCTGCCAATCCCCAAAAACAAAATAATGTTTACATCAATAATGAATATAATCCCAAATATCCAGTGTTTCCATATGCTCCAATGCCTGTATTTGCTTTGCAAGCCTGTATCTTCCTATTCAGACATAACCTCTTTGGTCTAGTCTGCTGAAAGTAACTTTCAGAAAGGGAAGTTATAAGCAACCTTGTGCCGTGGTTGCTTTTGGGATTCAGATCAGTGCTGGATGTGGGAATGAAGGGCTCTGCTGCAGTCCACACTGAGAGATCACACCTGATAGGGTTTAAAAAGCAGAATGTTGAAATTCCCTTATTTTCCCCACAAATCTGTCTTTTTCTGGATCTACCTCTCTGGCTCTCAAGTACAAGAGTAGTGAGAGGTTATGGCACAGTGGTCATCCCAGCAGAGGAACAGCATATTGCTCAATCCCGCTTTCCCACAGCCCAAGGCACGTACCTGAGAGCTCCACAGAGGCGGCTGTGGTGATGACTTGCAAACACACAAACACTAATAGTAAAGTGGTCATAGTTTACCTGCAAGAAACAACACAGGGAGAAAGGATTTATGAGAGCTGTATGCTCAGAGAGAGCAGAGAGCTGTGGATGCTGCTGCAGGGCAGAGAGATGGTTTCGGTCACCCCTTAAACCTCCTACATGTGGCAGTGAAAGCTGGTCCTTGGGGAAGAATGCTGTCTCAAAGTGCTTCTTGCTTCAGGAAATAAGTCTGAGACAAATAAGATGCTCTGCTATGCATGACAGACTGAAGAGTTATTATAGATCACTTATTATATTGCTCTGCCATTCTCTCTCTTGTGATTTGTTCTTACCTGTGAAGCAGAAAGACAATTTTGTGACAGATCTTCACTTACTATGTGTTTACTCAAAAGGGACCATCACATCCACCAGGTCTTTGTCTCAGAGCAGGAGTTGCCCCTCACCAACATCTCCCACTTAAATCAGCATTGGCTCTTAGGCCAGTTGGTTGGATGCATTTTGTATACCTTAAAGTGCTCTGAAGGGAAATCTGCCCTCTACATAGTGGAAAAGGCAAAGGTTACAATGCTTTGGTCCAATACTCTTGCACTGACAGCATACATAGCCTTAACTGCAAATGGTTCCTGAACTGATACAAGAAAACCACAGGATACAACTCTGGGCATCTGAAATCCACTCTAAAAATACCCTCCTGCATTCCCTCAATTAGCCAGAGCAACCTGATCTTCCTGAAACCTTTACGAAAGGAAAGGAGCATCCTGCTAACACTGGATGGCAGAGGCAATTTAGGGAGGCCAACTAAATTAATCCTAACTGGATTATCATCCAGTGTAATATCATGAGCTATTAAATGGCTGCAAACACTCAAATTGGTTTGCGTTTCAAATACAAACCGTGTCCTCCAGCAACACAGCATCGTCTGGCATCACATCTCAGCCCTGACTCAGAAGGACCGCACCTACTGAATCACTGGTGTTTCCTGTGAGGTCACCTGTCCAAATGTTGGCTGTTTAACTCCTATGATCTAGAAATATCCCAGCTGACAGTGAACACTGAGTATACGCCTATTGACCTTGCAGAAAGACATTAAGTGTCCTCACTGGCACAAGAAAAGGCCAAAAATAAACCTCATCCTGTACAGCCCAGCATTAACCTTTTCACTTATGAAAGATTTGACCTTCATGCACTCATTCATTTCGACTTGACACATCACACAATCTTATCTTTGTGGAAGCTTTAGTTAATAGACACAGCTACACTGGCAGACAATAGGAGAGAACAAGGCTGGAACACAGCAGAAAAGCTGCTTGAGCATGCAGCTGTAGGGCTGAACAAGATTCAGATGGACATACCTCAATTTCTGCTGTGTATGGGAATAAAGTGTCAAGTAAGTGCCAACATCAGAGAGAAACCATGGAACTGTACGTATGTTTGGGTGTCTCTCTGGTTAGGAATGATATCTGCATAAGCAATGTATTATGAACCTCTTTGCAGCATGACATTTGACTTCATTCATTTCCCTCTACTGATGGCCAGTACCAAGCCAACTACCATGATGCAGAAGAGGTCAAAGTGTTTGGCAGTCAGTAGATGGGTGAAGGCAGTGGGATGTGCCCCATAGAATGGGGTGTGGGGGGAAATGAAGTGCCTTCTACTCAACAGTAAGCAAGGAGAATTGGAAACACCATCTGCTATGGATAAACAGGCTGAAATCTGCTTGCCTGAACAGCCATACGCAAGAGTCCTTAAAGAGCTAGCTGAGTAAGTTGCTGGCCCACTGATGTTCATTTATAATCTGTGCTGGAGCACTGGGGCAGGTCCCAAATACTGAAACACTGTGCCAATAATCAGGCAAGATATATAACAATGAGCTGCAAATATGCACTAGTTTGACTGACATAAATTCCAGGCAAAATAATAAAGAACCAGATGCAGGTTTCAATTCATAAATCACTGAAGAAGAGGTGCAATATTAATCTTAGTTGAGGCACTTGTATATAAAGCAGGTGCTTCCAAACTTGATCTTATTAGTTGGCATGGTTCTAAGTTTGTCTGATAAAGCTGCCTGCATGTCTGTAACATCATGTAATCAGATTTGGTAAGGTTTCACTTTCACAGGGTTCCATGATATGAAGATACGCAGTGTCAGTAGCACATACATTAAAATGGCTCAGCTGAAGCCTAACTGCAGCTCTCTAGAAGAAGCCATCTGACAGACATTGACATTGAAGGAGATATTTCTGTTGGGTGTCTACAGGGGTCAGTATTAGACCCAATGTGTTTCCAATTAGACTGTGTTTTAATAAGAAGCAGACATAAAATTACGCAAGGGATACAGAACGTGCCTGACAATGAGGTGTCATGTCCTAGAAGACAGTCACTCAGGAGAGCTACTGCTATTATCCAACATAAACCCCCCTGGGAATACCTCTGCTTCAGTAGTAAGCAACGGGAAGACTTCACACACCTCTAGGTTGATGTGAGGATATCAGAAAAAGGTGGTGCAGAATACATCCACTAGCAAGGATCTGAGGAGATGCTTTGTGAGGGGATACTGCACAGTCTGAATGTAATTATTGCAACAAAAAAGGAAAAAAAAAAAAGACTAAGAAGTGCACAAATATTGTTTCAAGCAGAAACTGCTGGTGCTAAAGAGCCTATTAATCTAACAAAGTCATCAACAGAACGAATAGCTGGGAGCCACATGCCAAGTAAATTCACATGGGAAACAAAGCCCACATTTTACACAGGGGTGATGGATGGTTGACACTTGTACCAACGGGAGCAATGGAGCTTCTATCCCTCAGTAGCTTCAAATTCAAACTTGAAGGCTTCTTTGGAAGGTACTGCTTAGGCAAATGCAAGTTGATGGGCTTAGTAGAGAGATAACTGGGTGAAGTTTAAAGTTACATTCAGAGATCAACCCAGAATTGTCCCTTCTGACATTAAAATTCATGAATACGAATGTATCAATGTTTCGATCTCTGCTCTCATGTTATTCATCTTGTCTGGCTCTAGGCAGTACAAAGACCCACACTTATGAATATCACACACATTTTTTTACCTGTCTTGAAGGATCTAAGGCAAAAAGGCATCCTGTAAAATTAAATCCCTTCCATGCTCAATCTCAGCCTGCCAAGCCTGAAGTCCTCACAGGCAATGCATCCCTTGGCTCTGAGTCAGTCAGAAAGGGATTCGGGGGTAAGCTGCCAGTAGAAGAGAAGGAAAAGGGCTCAACCTGTATTTAGGGGAACATCTTCAGGTTATAGAGAAGTCACTGCTACTGCATAAACTGCAGAAAGCTTGAAGCAGACATTTTCTGTGTTTGGGCATATCTTTAAGCTTTGGAGCAAAAGTGAAGCCCGTTCTCTAAAGCATACTCGTGTTTAGTTAGAGGAATGCTCCCTACAAGAACAAATAACTGTGGGACTGTGCATTCAGAACCTCCCCGAGTAGGTCACCACTTTCATTGCGTGACTATAGACTGTTCCCTGGAATGAGGCTACAGAGTGGGCTCAGGTTATTTCTACTTGCACCATCCCAAAGCTGCCATTCCAGCAGGTATCCTCCATTTTCATTTTCTGGATAAAAGGAGAAATAGGAAAGCAAAGATCATGTGCACCCTAGGAGCAGGGGGGACCCTCCAGGGCAGAAGGCACTTGGAGGGAATTCAAGTAAAGGACATTCTTCAAGCCATTAGTAACCAAGCCTTTAGTCATGATACCTGCTTGAGCATTAAATAGAAGCTCTTAGTTCTCCAGGCTCCTTAGATCAAACAGCTTTCAGACATCTCTGTCTTTTGCCAAGCTGAACAGCCCTGAGTGTCATCAGCTTGGCCAAGAGTGGCAGGCAGCTTTAGACCTAGATTACCTACTAAAGAACAGAAACATCCTAGAGCATGGAAACAGAAGTGTTTAAATATAATAGAAGCTGGCTGGCTGAAAAGACTTTTGGGGCTTGTGCCTAAACCGGTATTGTTCCAAGTCCCACACAGTTGTTATTTCTGTGTACACTGGCAGTGGGTAGGAGGAGAGCAGGTTCATCTGTCCATCAGACATCACAGAACAAAATGCACTAAGTAGAGGGAATTTCACTTTGTCCCAAAAGCTAAACCAACCTCATGTACTCCTGGTCTTATTCAAACTTTATGCTGATCTTCCATGAGGAAATATATCCTCATACGGTAACAGCTGTGACCAGCATTATCTTTGCAGTTTTGTTTAACTATGAAGAAAACCACTCCAAGCTCCTATTATCCCACAGAAGCCCAGAGGCAATGGGTTTTCCTTGTGAGCAGTGGTTAAACAAATCACAGTAACAACGTTTTGGGTGTATTCTGCGAAAGAGTTGACTTCCTGCCAGTAAGAAACCCAACCTACTCCTCAGGGTGCTGTTTGCAATGTTGATCTCCATTTTTCACTCCCTTAAAGCATGCCAAAGAGATCCAACCCTGAGTCTGCACTCGGCTCTGGTCGGGATTCACTATGCTGGGAATGCCTTTGATTAACGTCCTGTTGTTACAGCAGTGGTTCCATGCTGCAATACTTCTACCCCGTGTTGTCTCTAGTGGGATGTCCAAGCACATGGTAATGAGCAAACAGCTGCTTGAAGGAGCAGTTCTGGAAGTAAGTCAAGACAGAGGTCTGCCTGAGCAGATACGGGTAGTGCAGATGATGGAGACCTGGTCTGTCAAGCCAAGGGAACTGGGGAGGTTGTCGCTCACATTCTAAAGCAACATCTAAAAGAGATTATATAGCACATACCTCAAAGCTAGCAATCCTTCTCCACTATCAGAGTAGGAGGATGATTACCTCAAGAGTGGATGTTGTCTCTACAGAGATTAAATGAGCTGTGCCAAATGAGCATGAAGGTACAGCTCAACATATGGGAGAACCACACTGGAGCAATGTGGGCTTGCTGAGATGGAACTGGCACATAAGAAAAGCTTTTTGGGATAAGGAATTGCCTGAGCTGCACAACTGAGTAAAGGCAGAATAAAGCCTGGAGCAGGCTAAGTAGCATCAGAAACATCCCTTGCTCAGCATCTTACTGATTGGTCCCTAACTGGAAGCTTAGCTGGGCGGCTAAGGAGAGAAGTGGACCTGAGCAACATGAGGGGGATACAGTCAGTGCCTCTACCATGTCAAAAATAACACAGATCTCTGGAGATAACTTCATTTAATTGCTTTTTTTCCTGAGAAAACACTAAAGTATCCTGCCTACTAGAAAAAGGTGAACTACTGAAGCCATAGGAGCTACCAGGTCACTGCTGACAAACTCCAACTCAGCTGCAGGGCCCTTATCTTCTAGCACAAAAAGTCACCTTGAAGAGATGTTCTGCAGACACTTTGGTGCAGCTCTTCCTAGGGTGACTACTGAGAGCATTGTCTAAGGAAGGGACAATCCTCTCAGTATGGAGGGACTAAATCTTCTGGCACTGAGCCCTACACCCAAGCAGCAACCATCAAAGAAGTTGTGAATGCTCCATCCCTGTCAGTATTCAAGAACAGCGCCTTGGGCAATATGGTCTAGTGTGAGTCATCCCTGCTTATAGCAGGGGGTTGGAACTGGATGATTTTAAGGTCCTTTCCAGCCCAAACAATTCTATGATTCTGTGCTTTCTGCGAGGTCCATGCTACAGAAACACCTTCCAGCCCCTCAGATTGCTTTCTTGTACAACTCCATTTGCACTTGCTGAGAGAACAGCTGGAACAGGAATGGTGAGAAGAGAGGAAAAGGTAGCACAAGTTACGCAAGGTCACAGCTGTGCTTCTGCATCTGTCCCTGTGCACGGTACCAAGCAGTCTGGACGGAGACGAATACAACCAAGCTGCCATAGAAATCCCATCCATCCTACCCTCTCTAACCAGTGACCAAGGCAGAAGCAAAACCCTCTCCAGTTCAGCCTGGGACAGGGAGAACTCAGGAAAAGCTCATTCCAAAAAGGACAGAGTTGGGAAATGCTGTTAGGCTCAGGAGCTCTCCACTCCAAAGAACAACTGTCCCTTTCATTGAAGCTTATTTCCACTTGATTTTATGCCTAAAACCTGTGCTTCTGTATCTGCTTGTGTGCAGACTGTCCTAAATTGGCTGCATATAAATATGTTTATTTGAGAATCCAAGTGTGTGTGAAGGGAAGTGTGTACATATGTACAGACAGGTTCAATCCCTTGCACTTCCAACCCTGTCCCCATGTTTTGAAAGAAGCCTGGAGAATCTGAAGGGAACAAGAAAGGGAAAAGTCCCTACAGGGGAAGTCCAACAAAGTGCCTACACAGTATGGCTGTACAGTGGAAGACAGCCAGATGGCCCATTTGCAGCACAGTCTAACTTGTTTGCTTGCTGGAAAGCATTTTCTGTCCTAGTCTGTTTTAATTGAGTCCCATCTGCAGTTTCTCCTGTGGCCTTTGCTTGTTTCAGACCATGTTAATTACCTTTGTTGCAATTAAATTGATTTTCATCACCCTTAATCCTGCTGTTGTCTTTTGGATGGGGCGGATGGGTCATTCTGAGCTTCCTTGTTTCTCAATTTTGGAAGACCTTTAATACACTTACATATTGTTCTTGGCAGCTAGGAAAATGCCACTCATTGCCTAGAAGATATGCCTGGGCATAAAGTATATCCAAAGACAATATTTCCTTTAAAGTTGTGGATGTAAAGAGGCTCCTGAACAACAGTTAAAAGCAGCACTAGCCATTTAGCCTTGGATTCACTCCTCAACTGGCTTTCCATCCCCGGTTTGTTCCCCATTAGGAAACAAACCTTATTTTCTCTAAGGCACATGGTCATCTCATCCAGGCTGATTTCAACACTGATTTCAGGCACCAGCACTGGGGACCAAGGGTTTGATGAGGTCTGAGGAGACATCATCCCCGGCAGGGACATTTAAGCACCATGTCCAATGCCCTTGTAGGCTTTGGAGTCAGACGGTGGTTTCTCCTCTCCTGTGTAAAACTACAGACCATTCCTGTATGATCTCTACAAACAAACACTTTATTGTCCCTCTGCATGTTCCCAGCCTCTGTGCAGGACTGAGAGCTTTTCTGTTAAAAACCTCAGCCTGGTCCAGGAAATGGGAGGGAAGGAAAAGTGGGGGGAAAATGAAGGGGAGTGGGGGTGGGCAAAACCAGTTTTATTTTTTCTTCTTCTTTTTTTAAATAAGGCAAACGTTGGAACTGAAGTATGGCAATAAATGAGCTCCTGTGATTTTTCATGTTTTTTCAGCTGTAAAGAAAATAGGAGAAATATTCCATTCTGTCTGGCTTCCAAACCATTCTGAGAGTAAGGTCTTTATGTACAGAGCAGCTTGGATGCTGCTCCCGCCTGCTCTG
Source organism: Loriculus beryllinus (assembly GCA_039877255.1). Taxonomy (NCBI): domain Eukaryota; kingdom Metazoa; phylum Chordata; class Aves; order Psittaciformes; family Psittacidae; genus Loriculus; species Loriculus beryllinus. The sequence goes on from JBCJKH010047073.1 coordinate 46,984, forward strand.
TTACTGAAACCATCCCTGCAACAATAAAGTCCTTTTTTCCCCAATCAGAAAGACTCATGGCAGTAACTGCTCAGATATTTTGTCATCAGGGGATGTAGTCCTTCACATGCTGACAGCCCTGCAGCATCGCCTGCCTGGATGGCTACAGGACATGGCAAACTGATGGCACCAAAGCATCCTTAATGCATGAGGCACAAAACAGAGCATTTATTCAAGACTGGGAGTAATGTCAGACTTCAGCTCAAGGTTCAGCTGGCTCTCATCCTCAAGCTCTGCTTGCTACTGCAGGCATGAATATGGTCAGACACAGCTCTGCTAAGGCCCCTTGGTGATGCTATCAGTGTGTCCCATAGCCATAATGCGTGGTCCAGAGCTTCTCTCCGTCCTCCTCCACAAAGAACCCAAGCTGACTGGACCTGGTTCTCTGCCGCACCATTTTCAGTGTCTTTATGGCTTTTATTTCAGTGAAAGAGTTGCAGTCTATTATAATTTGACTTTATCTAATTGTATTGCACATACAGTACAGTAAAAGCCAAAATGCCCCAGCATGTATGGACATGCTTTCAATAAGCAAGGTGCCACAGGAAATCTTAGCAAAACTATAGTAATATTCTAGGTTCAGTTAGTGATCCAAGCTCAGATGTATGGTCTGGAACAGATGTGCCACTGGTCACAAAAAGCTTTATAAGCATTTATCTGTTTTCTGGTATCTACCACATCATTCTCTCATTCTCCCCTGATTTACATTGGTTTTACATTACAGCTCCATTAACTTAAGTAACACTTCTCTCTTTCCTTTCTTTTTCCCCCTGTAAGTTATCAGAAGCAAGCTAAACACACAGGCTCCAGAACAGCAGAAACCCATACCAGTACTCACCCCAAAACTAGCCCTCTTGCAGGAAACCCAGAACTGCCCATTCACTACAACATACACCAGTAATTTTCCTACCCTTCAGGGTCAGAGAAGTTGCAATTTGCCCATTATGGCAAGCAGACAACAGCTGGAGCCTTTCATGGAAGGTATGGGATCAGCACCAAACCCAGAGCTGCCATGGCTCTGAGCATCTGCTCAATATGGATAGCAAAAGCCACATTCAAACAGCTCCTAGAGCCTCTGAATTCAAGGGCACAATGAACCTTTGAGTCTAGCTGAAGCTCACACTCAAAATCCTCTACTCCAAGGGGAGAAAAAGAAACTTCTGAAGAGCAATTCATCTGCTTATGAAATAGATGTCTCAGAACCTTTAAAGAGTGGCTCAGCTAGTGGCTAGTAAGAAAGCCTGGAGCACTGCTAAACATCCAACTTTTAGAGATGGGAGGGTGATCATGCACTTCATAAAGTCTCGTTACACCCCATGCTTTTACGCACAACAGTCAGGTTTAATTGGTACCCGTCCTTTCAGTTAAGATAGGAAGGAAGAGTTTAACCTGCAGAGAAGCAATGGAACTTAGAAATCTTTCTCCTCCAGGATATGCTGTCTCTGGAAATGACTGTCATCCATACCCTTCTTTGGTAGCAAGGCAACCAATTGGAGGCAGGTAAACAATTATATTCCAGAGAAAGAAAGTTGCAACCTACATTTGTTCCCTGGGGCTGTTGTCAGCCTTGAGCAAAGCTCACCTAGTCATAGAAAGCCCACCAGAACACAAAAGAGAAGCCAGATCCTCCCTGGATAAGTGGGAAGATGACAGCTTGAGCCATGATCCAAGGAAGCCAAGAAGAAACCCTTGAAGGGCTTTTTCCTTTCAAGCTCAGTGAACCACTGTAAAACCACTGAGAAATAGGGAAGCTGTTGTTTCTGCACACCTAGGATCCAAGCTATCCAACACCAGAACAGAGCAGTAGAAAGAAAAGACTGAGAGACCTGGAAACCCCTCCTTCCATTAACATGGTAGAACCTCTCTAGATCACCACATAACTGCCTTCTTCATCAGCTGAACAGGCAGGTAGGTCCTCTGCAGATGGGTAAAGTTCAGCTGACTGGCAGTGGCTGCTTGCCCCTGTTGGGAATGGCCCATTACTCTGCTGGGGTGTGTGAAGGATGCCCAGGCTGCATTGGAGACCTTCACTGATGCAGGATATGACTTTTCACTTGTACAAGGAACCAGCCTTAAAAATGAGAAAACATCCCCTTCTGGCTACAGAACAAGATGCAAACATGACTATGATGGCAGAAGATGCATGGACATCTTCAGCCATGCTTCCCTTCCTCTCTGACAGCTCAGCCCTCCAGAAACGCTTTGAAACCATGTTTTAATACAGAAACCATAGGCATGAAAACATAAGCCTTCACTGACATTGCTAGTTACTCCCCACATCATCTGTTAATACTCTGCTACCCAAAAATTGCCTTGAATACAATGTATGTGCTCCTAAGAAGCACGGTGTCTAAGTCCATCTGATAAGGCACTGGATGGGACTGGAAGAGATAGCATGAAGCTTTTCCTTGTCAGCTTCACAGGGGTAAAGAGTTTTCCTCTGCCTGTGCTCTAGGTAGATAGAAAACATCATGCTGGCTTGGGAAGTCAACTAACTTAGAAGGCTGAAGGGGAGAGCCACAAGACCATGTGCATGGCTCTGTAATAACTGCATATTTAGGTCACGCTAATGACATGTAGTGTGACCACATTTCTGGTTGATGTTGGCCATGTGTAGTATTGAGCATAACCTTGGTTTGCATTAATGTCCCTTCATGTGGATCAGCATCTCTTCAAAGATACAAAAACTGCAGCAACCTCTTGCTAAGGACATCTACTCATGTGCTACATACACCATGCTGCACCATGACCTCTGGTGAGGCTGTCCATACTGGGAATACACACACCTGGTAATACTGAACATCCTCATACTGTCACAGCTTGGACACAAAAGGTAGGTGAGCAATCACATCCTATCTGGCCTTTTTATTACCAAGTATATCATGTTTTGGTGCTTCACAGCAGTAGAAGCAATATTCCATCCAACCTGGAGGAAGAGTTTCCAGCTTCATCACAGCCTCAGTATCTGCCCCTTTTTATCCCCATTTTCTCTTTCCAAAGTTGGCACCTGAAAGTTTTCTCTGCATTAATTCCAGACATTGTGTAAACACTGTGCTTAGATTTACTTAAATGAGGCTGTTTCAGCCCCAGCTTTCCTCCCGAGTAGATTTCCTGTCTCATAAATTCAAGACATACACAGTTTAGCTTTGCTCGAAGGTGGAATCTTGACTCCATCCTCCCTTTGGGGTGACCTGGAAGATAAAAGGGCAAATGGCATGGGAGAGGGCCTGGGGCTTTCTGGCTACTGGCTGGAAAGGGGGAAGACATCCGACCATGTGCTGTTCAGGAGGTAGTGCCAGTGGTCCAAGCAAGAGTTACTACTTGTCACAATCTGCAAGATTTGAAATCTACCAAACTCTTAGCACTTCGTTCCTCCCATTTTTAACCCCAAAAGATAGAGAACCACCTTTTCCTACTGAGCACATCACTGGCATTTTCAGTGGAGCACCAAAGGATTACTGTATTCTGTTTCCAGAAGCTCAAACTATTTGTGACTCCTCAGAAAGGCACATGGACATCAAACTTTCATATGCATTTCTTGTGCAAGGCAAGCAAAGAGAGTCTCCTAGGAGCAAAAGAGCTTTTCTTCTCAATCATCTGCTCACTAGGACCTCACATCATCACCAGTGTGACCCCCCCATCATAATATAAGTGTGGATTTTGATGCTGCCGCTGAAGGATCTCACACACTCTGATGTCTGAAGAAGGGTCTGTACCAAAACAGAGTAGGTTTTCAAAGCTGTCTGCTGTCTGGGACTGATATAATGAACCTCAATTATGGAGGCACTGGACTGGATTTGCCTTCCAGTTTACAGAGACAGCATGCAGTATAAACAGAGGCCACAGACTTCATATTTAGACTATAATGAGGGTTTGGCTGTGTTGAGGAAGACTCTCCTACATCTCTGTTTCCTCTGCCAGCAAACCCCTGACAACTAGACTGAGCACAAATCAGACATGGCAGCTTGTACCAATCTGGGAGACTGAATGGTACAGGAAGGATTAAGAGAAGAAGCAGCTTTTCACTCCCATCTCTGGTTCTAGGAAAGCTTAATCAATGGTTTGGCATTGCACTCCCTGAAACCACCTCGTGCTGGCCAGCACGGGAAAGGTTTGCTGTCTCCTCTCATTTCCTCCTAGACCAGATCTCCCAGCCCATTTTGTCCCCTTTGACAGCTTTAGCAGTGGTGGAAGAGTACATGGACCATGGATATTGTGCTCCCCTCACCTCCCCTCTAGGGACCAGCCCTTGCAGAAGGCGGGTGCTGAGCAGGGACAGTGTCTATGTCTATCAGTACAAATAAGGGGCTTTCCTGTTTACGGGGAGCTTAAGGCCCTATTAAAGCCTCATCAGCTTTATCTTCTTCCAGGCTTTTCCTTTATATTCATCCCCAGTCACACACACACACTCCTGTCCCCAGCCAGCGCCATCTCACAGCACCCAGTAGCTCTGTGTCCCTGCACAATTCCTTCCTTTTTCACATGCTCAAACTGTTCACGTACCAGGAGACTGTTCTGGCACACAGGACACTCTTCCCTCTTCGCCAAGACACACAGTGTGTATTTAACTCAATTTAACAGGCTCAGTCAATAAGTTCCCTGTTTATTTTAATGTTGCTCCATTCCTTTAGGGGAACAGAGGTACCTCAAAGCACAGTCAACTGCCCTGTCCTGCACCAGTTGTTCCAAGGGGATTTTGCCATGCTGAGAGCACTGAGGGATGCTCAGCTCTCCTTGCTCAGAGCAGTCCCATTGAGTACAGACATTCATCCACTGCTCCTTTTCACTTGTCAAGTCACTTTATCTGAACAGTAACTCCTGCCTGTGGTTCAGCCTGTTCTTTTCTTCTTGGAAGAAACCAACAGGGACTCAAGGCAGAAAATAAATCTCTCAGAGTTTTTTCTACTATAGCAATGCTTTTGAACCAAGCCAGATTGTACAGCAGAAAACAACACGACAAGAAAGAAGATAACGACAAAGCAGTTCACAGACATACAAGCTTGTTTTGGGTTTGCCACAGAGAAAAGACCATCCATCAGAGACCTCGAAAGCTTTGAGTCCTACTTTATGAGATTGGCAGGGAGCTGGAGGGAAGGAGCAAGGTGATGGAAAAGATGCCTAGGAAATTGTTCTCTTCCAGCCACTGGCCCCGCCATGAAGGTGGATGTTGGTCTCTGGGTGATGTATTCATCCACCCAGCAGAAAACAGAATGAGACCCCTCTGCATAGGAAAGGCAACAAGTGACAGAAGCATTTTAGCTCCCTGGCCAAGATGTCCATTTTACGTTAAGGAAAAGCTTGCCTAAGAAAACCCTTCAAACAAACACCTTCTGAAACAAACAACAAATGTTAAAAGATAAATTTTCAATCATCAGACCCATTGTTCAGTCTAAGACTCAATCACAGCCTTTTGCCTTTTCCCAAAAGAGATCTCAGTGGTTCACAAAACTCTGTCCTAACTGCAAGGTCTGTTCCCTTCAAACACAGTGAAACTGGCCTGAAGAGAAACATTGCACTTGAGAAACAGCCAAACTCTTTGACCTGAATGGATGTTACATAGATAGAAATCTCTCTCTTTGCATATGCATGAATTTATAAATGGGCTTAGGTATTGAAGGAACTGTGATGTGACATTGAAAGAGAGAGCAAGACTGAGACAATTAGCCTCTCCAAAATTAGTTTGAGTCTAGGGTCAATGAATGCATATCAATAATCTTTTCATTACAACCCAGATCTCAGGGCTCCACTGAATAACCCCAGCACAGGCAGACAGCAGTCCCTGCATTAGAGGTCTTGCAATCTAGAAAGTACGCTGCTGACCAAACCTAGAGAGTCCAAATGTGAATCTGGGGAGAGCACGGGAATCCTGCACAAAAGCAATGAAATATAAAATCATTCTGTGATGTGTAGACTGTGAAGGGAAAGAAATTTAACCTTGATATAAGCCACAGACGTTTGGAAAGCTACTGCTAAGCCCCAATCTACAGTTTGCTAAGCAAAGTCAATCAGTCATACTGTCAGAAAGAGAAAGAGAGGTATGGAGGAAACCAAACCAGTAATTACACAGGAATACAAAGTTTTCTGAGAGGCAAATACATTCCTGTGTATGAGATGTGGTTGAGGGAGAGCGCCAAAATATTGCCCAGTGTTTGGTGAAGAGCTCTGTAAGGGCAGCAGAAAATGTTGTTTTTCCAGAGGTACGTGGAAAAGCTTAAACCAAAAGCGCCCACGTTTTGGAGAACAGAAAAGCACCAACACAGATCCTCTTGTAGGTAAAATAACTGCCTCACAAAGCGTTTCAAACCTGCAAACACGCTCCAGCACTGGATGGAGGAGATGTGGGCTTTAAAATGGATCTTGGAGCACCCTGCATTGCTATTTTAACTCAGACACACAACATTAGCAAGATAAACCGTGTAAGAATAAAATCAGTTTTATACTGTTGGCATAAAACACCAATTCAAAGGCAAGTAATAATTATGATCTATTTTAACCAAACTGTCTTGTAATTCTTCCAGTAAGGTGGGCAGGTAAATAATTTGGTGGACAGGCCCAGTTACTACTGGAATCAATAGAAAAGGTGCCATTTACCTCTGAGGTTAGGAGCATTAAGCCTGAGTTCTAGTATTAAAACCTGGCCTAGACAAGTAACTGCTTGCAAGTCTCCAACAGACTGCAGGGAGAGCTCTCAAAAGAAAGTCTAGATCTCCGCAAATCTGTACAGAGCACTCTGCTTTCAGACAGAAGAATTAGTTGCATAAGACACTATAGCAAGGAAAATCCTGTTTGGCTTTTACACACCGTATGAGAGCTGCATCTGACCATACATAACATTTGGGCATTGTCTCAGAATTGTGGTAACTCCATAGCTGCAACTAAAAAAACCCCATCACAACATTAATGCACATTGATCCACACTATTTAAATAAACAACAGGAGTGAGGTTCAGGAAAACTATTTGGCAGCTAAATGCTCAAAACAAGCATTCTATAGCATTTAAGATGAACTTTCTTGCAAACATGGTTGAATGTGTCATGCTTTAAGCTAATGATTTTTAATGGAAGTATAGTGGGAAGGTGAGGGGCTACAACTGATTCTTGTTCTGGCCATAAAGATTGGTCCATGCAGAGCCCAGGTTTGCCCAGCCAGTGCCTAAGGCCTCTCAAGTGTGCAGCCTTAAGGACATTAAAAAGCCATGTTGGACTTGTGGCTGTGCACATAGTGTTTGGTCTCTGAAAGACTCAATGCAAGCTCCTTCCTACCATAAGGATGTAGCAAAAGAGAAATTGAAAGTATAAGCAAGTATTTTGGAGAGAAAGAGAAACAAGTCCCACTGGTCATAAACCAACCTAGCAGACGGCTTCTAAAATGAGCTTTAGGAGATCTTGAATACAAGTTTGGAGACAACAGCAAAAGATACAGTGTGCTCTCGTGTGATGCTGTGGGATCTCTGAGAACGTCAAGGTTGTTTAGTAAAGCTCTGGTAGCCTGCAAACGGCCCACGGTATTTCAGAAGTTAAAGATGGAAACGGAGCGAGGCACTTCATGGAATTTACAGAAGTGCCTCTCTGCCTTTGGGCTCCTGCAAAACATGGATTTGAGTCCTTAAAACAACTTCTGGGAAAGGACGTAATTGTGTAAGAGAGACAAATGCAATCATCCGTCTGATGGTCTAATGGCCCCGCTACTCAATCAGATTCAAAATAATTACACCAACAGCACAAATGAGAGACACCTCTAATGGATGAGGTACTGTAGATCCACAGGAAAAGTCAGCCCTATTTGCAGAACAGGGAGCAATCCAGTTGAAGAATAGGAGAAATTGGAAACAAACTGTGCCAGGACTGACAAGCAGGTGCCAACCAATGTGTTTGAGTGCCTTCGCTTTCACCAATACACATAATGGAGGCATGAGCAAAGCTTCAGCACTACTCTGAGACTGCAGGATGAGAAAGCTGTTTCCATTTTAAGCGTGATCTTTTAACCTTCTCGTCTTTGATGCTAGACTGTGATTCTGAAGCTGCCAAAACACCCCCTCTACAACAACACATGAACAGATGAGCTGCCACGGAGGATGCAGGGGGAGTGGAGGACCTTAGCACCTCAGAAAGAAAGGGCTGAGCACAACATTCATAAAGCACACAGATTTATGTTGGTTTGATGTGCTTATTCAAAGCAGGAGGCCAGCGGAAAGTGTATGGAACTGGCCAAAGCAAGAGCAGAAGTGACGCAGTCTGTGTGGATTGAAAAGATGGAAAAGGGGCTTGTGTAAGCTGAAGCACCTCTGTTTTCCAGTGCTCTCAGCTGACCTTAGAGATACCACCTCTGCCTACAGACCTTAACTAAATGAGAATTTCAGGTAGGGGTAGCAGAAGAAAAGACAGAAACTGTTATCTCTTTGAAACAAGGACTCAAGGGAAAAAGTCTGTTTCCCATAGTAAGCACCACGCTGTGTCAGTGTGAGATCCAGCACAGCTCACCTGAGGACCTATCTCACTTCTCAGGAAGGTTTTGTAGCCCACGCTGAACTCAGTGCTCTATGGTCAGAGTGGCAATGGTGCCTGGAGTAGTTAATCCAATGTTACTTTGGGTACGCTAGTGAGGGCTGGAAGAAGAGCACTGAAAACCAACTGAAATGAAGAACAT
>JBCJKH010047073.1:73877-123232 GCA_039877255.1 Loriculus beryllinus
TAGGACACCATCCCTATGCAGGGAGGAGAGCAAGGAACAAGAACCCGACTTACTCCTCATATTGAATGCCTTGGTGTCTCCTCCAGCTAAATCCACCCAATTTCAGTTTTACCCCTGTGTAAAACCAGACAGTTCTTCAGTGTCTCCAACATTGTAAAAGCTTCTTCCATCTCCTGATCGTATTCCACAGAGAGCAGCAGTTCCATTGATGCAAGATCTCCCAAGACAGGTTTAAGTTGCTCAATCTTGTCCATACTCTAGTGACAAGCCCATCACAGGCCTCTTTCTCTCTGGGTGTTTCCATGAAACCCATCACTGAGGGCTTTGCATCCCCTTGAGTTCAGAGTTCCCTGGCAGACCTTGCTCTGTGTTTCTCACCATAAAGAGTTGTGTGAGTGAGACATGCCCTTACTTAGATGTTTTTGTTTTTCCCCTGCAGTTTTTATTTATATGTTTGTTTCTGCTGCATTTTCTGCTGTTGTTGGGATTTTTAGATCCATTGTTTTATTGTTATATTGGATCCCTTGGGCTCACTGAGATCTCTGAAAATGAATATCTGGAGTTTGTTTTATTCTAGTTTGTAGTAAACTGATAAGAGGAGTAGAGAACTAATGTGTCCATGAGACCAGTGTTGCTACTTTATTGCATGGCACTTACCTGAGCTGTCATGATCTGTTTGAGCTCTCTACCCATGCCGATGTGTCACTTTAGCTTGTGACATGTACAAGTGCCATTATTCCTTCTTTAAAACTAGAGAAGTGAAGTGCACAGCTTTGCCTAAAGCCATGTTATAAAAACCTCTGCTTTACATGTATTCACCTGCCCACACATAGCCCTACAGTGGCCCGGCACACTTGCTCCAGGCAGGGAAAGCAGCATTCCGACTCTCTTGTTTGCAAATCCTGCTCTTCCCTATGAAAACAAAGTGTTGTCTACCAGCTGGTTTATCTTCCTTATTGTTGCTGCTTGCTTCATTTTTAAAGCTTACGTCATTCTGTGGCCAGCAGTGTCTTGTGTGTCCTACAAGAGTCTTTCTTTCCCAGGTTACCTGAGGGCAGCACCAGAACTGAACAGCAGCTCCACAGAAGGCACGAATATACTGTGGCCATTTATTTCCTCCTGTGCTTAGGAGATGCGAGAAGCATATTTGTGGTGGTTGCTATTAGACATTAGGGAGGAGCAGTGCCTGGTGGTTAGTGTAGGGACTGGCAGTCAGGACTCCCGGGTTATATTCGCAGTGATGACACTGACTCAGGAGGTAAAGTGACATGATCGGGTCTCTTCATCCTTGACAGGGGCATTGATATATTTAACTACTTCATACTCAAGCTGCACCCATCCCTTTTTCTTGGGAGCTTGTCTCCTTTCTTTTTCTTCCTTCGGACTTTGTACCTTTCCCTGCTCAATATTCCCTACTGAAATATCCCTGCATTTTCTGTCTGATGTTCAGTCCAGAAGGGGATTTCTCTGTGTGCATCGCTACCTCCCAGCCTGTTTCCCTGTTGCATTTACATGCCCCAGCTTTACAGAAGGCACAAATGTACTATGGCCATTTGTTTCCTCCTGTGCTTAGGAGATGAGTGAAGTGTATTTGTGGTGGTTGCTATTACGGAAGAGCATTAAGATACCTGGGCTTAGGCAGGCAGGATCTGCCTGGTGAACCCTATCTGTCATAGTGAAGGTGATACAGGAGTGTTCATGTGTCTGAGAATGGAGCTGAGGAGTACAGCACGCATCTAGTCACTACTAGCCAGGGCATTGGGAGTTAGATGAGGTAGGTGAGTATTTTTGCCCATTACTAAGTTATTGCCTGAAACTCAGGATGCGGGTTAATTGGGAAGCAATACCAGGAGGCAGGGAAGGCTCTGGGACAGTGTTTACAGCACTCCACCTTGGTACAGGGAGAGAGTGGCCAAGAATAACCCTCCATTAGTCATTAGCAAGGTGAGCTGGTTGTATTTTTCCACTTGCCCTGTGTGTGGCTCTCAGCTTTGTCCCCTGATGCATGCCAGCCCTGCAAAAGCCGCTGTCCCTAAACAGGCTTCTCTATTCAACCCTGCTCAGCTTGTGGGGAGGAGGCTGGGGTGCCAGGAAGGAGAGCATGCATCCCACACAGCCCGTGAGACACTTGGGCGCTCTATTCTTTCATCTAAAGCCACACTATTTACCCTCCAGTCTGGATGTAGATGTGGAGGACTGGCAGGCACAGCCTGGCTCATGGTAGCCTCAGGGTAGGAGACAAAGGATGGAGGAGGGAAGCGGGCTGATGGCAGAGCCAGGGAGTTTCCTTTGATGTTTGTCTCTGGACAAGGCTATTCCATGCTCCCTTGGCCACAGCAATTATGCCGGTCTCTTCCCTGCCAATTTTCCATGTCCGTTAGTGCTGAGGCTGGTTTGTGACATTAATTCTTTCCCTGCTGATGTGTGCAAATGAGCTGCTGGCCTGTCTCTGGTTAAAGAAAGCCAGTGGTCCAGCATCTTTGCCACAGCCATGCAGCGTGTGGTGCACCACGCAGAGAAGAGCACGCACTGGAGTAAAACAGGGCAGAGCATGTGGTGGGAAAGGCAGATGTGGAAACCAAGTGGCCCAAGCCACCTTACCTTCCCACTGCCTGGGCTCTGTGATGCTCCACACCATGGGGGTCCTCCCCACAGACCCACAAACCACAGCACTGGTCTCAGGTGCCATTCCTGCCTCCACAGTGCCTGGGCCAGGTGTGTGATCACTGCATCAGTCCCTAGCTGCAAGCATGTTCACAGTGAGAGTCAGTCATGTTCTCTGCCATTTATTCAAGTGGATGCTGAGAGCATTGCCTCCCTGCTGCTGGCCCTGCCAAGCTCTTTTGTCCTTTCCGAGTCTCCAAACAAACTAAGGCACCTTAATTTTAACTTGACTGCATAACTTGAACCAGGAAGGCAGCTTGAGCACATGAGGAAAACCACCCCCTTGCTATGTGACAAGAAGTTACTCAAGGACCCCTTCAGAACCCAACTTCAAGCAGGAAACTCATTTGGAAAACACTCATCGAGTGAATATAAGCATACAATGTGAAATAACACATCAATTATTTTAAGTTCCCTCAAAGCCACAAGCCTGGAAGGAGCTGATGGGAAACGTCTTCCCCAGTGTCAGAGAGCCAGGGTTAGAAACCAGAGGAGAGAGATTGGGTGGATTGCGTATAAATGGTCACTTTTCACTATAGTAAATGAGGCGTGACATGAGAGGTTGATGAGGATGGATGAAGAAGGGACCGGTCTGACAGGACAGCTTCTGGCTCTCTGGACAGCAGTTTGCCCTGCCTGACCTGAATCCAACCTCCCCATGGTGCCTCTGTCTGTGCTGCAGTGAACTCCTGCAGAGGAATTTCGGTATGTAAAGGTGGAGAAAGAGGTTTTGTTTCTAGGCATGAGCTGCAGGGGAACGAAGGAGCTGGTTAATAGGAGCTGAGACCTCAACAGGAGGAAGCACAGCTCGGAGCAGGCTGACCTCAACCACACTCAGACATCATTTTCTGCCCTGCGGTGAGTGCCAGCGCTGTCTTCTGAGCAGCTGCCAACCTGCTGCCATTGGAGACTTGGATCCTGACTGCAGGGTCTGTAGTCACCCGTGTATTTCATTTCATGTGCTGGAGACCCCTGCATGAGCAACAGCACCCAGTGGGTCCAAAACCTACCAGCAGATGGAGAGCAGGAGTGAGAAACAAAGATGTTGAGGTTTGATCAGAGATGCATTTCCCTTCTGCTGGAGAAGTGCCTGCCTGGTTGGATACGTGTCTGGGATGAGGGACTGGAGGTGCAGCAGCAGGGTTTGGGCACGTCTGCGTTGCTGCACTCGCACATGAGATTCAGGTGGCCCTTATCTGCCTGGAGAGCACAGAGCATGGTGAAACCCAGTCTGCAGGGATGTGAATCCATGGGATGAGTGGTGTGATGGGACACATTGGGGTGTCACTTCTCTCAGTGATATCCCAGTGCACTGGGAGCCTTCTGTTCCCCCTTTCCTGCCCCAGCTTGTTGGGGTGGGCCTGGCTCATTACTATGGAGCGGGCTGGATCCACAGCACAGACAGCCAAACATGCAGGGCTTGGTTCCTTCCAGCTCCTGCGCTAACCTGGGTTAACTGTGCTTTGCTGCTGGCAGTACAGGAATGCCCAAGAGCAGCCTCTGTATAGAAACCCATGAAAAACTGGCTTTAAAGGATAGGACCCAAAGTGCACACAGCCTGTGGGCTGAAAAGCAGGAATCTTGTTCATGGTCCAGTGCTTAATTCATTAACCAAGCCACTCCAGGCTATCAAAATGCCCCTCTTTGATGCCAAGGATCACACTAGTGTCTCTGTAGAAAAGCCTGCTGAGCTCCAATCAATGCAGTGAGAGGTTTTATGGGGTGTATCTTATCTCCAGGCCGTGCTCCAGCTGCTGGGCATTTGTTCCAACAACAGGTGAGGAACCTTCCTAAAGACATTGGAATGCCTGATATAAAGTATAGGGTACACTTCAAGGCTCTTGTGTGAAAGCAGCCAACATTCCTGTTGCAGAATGGTAGAAGAGTCTTAGGGTTGTTTCTTTATAGAATGCCTGTGTGGGGAGAGCAGCAGAGATATAGCAGTGCAAGAAGTGGCCCTAACACAGCACTCATCAGTAGACTTTGAAGGTACCAAAGAGGACCTAAACCCAGGGCGCCGGCTGATGATGCTGATGATCCCTTCTTCTTTGGGAGAAGATTAAGATTTATCAGCAAAACAGCATGGGAGTGTTTGGAGCTGGGTTTCTGTGTGTTAAACATACACTGGGGACTGGGGTACAAGCTGGATTAGTGAGGCTGGTCCTGATTTTCTTTCAGGCCATGGATAAGAGCAGTAGGAATTTAAGATACGCTCTTGTTCTTAGTGGTAGCAGGGATGGCATCGCAACCTTCAGGTAAAAAAGAGACCTGTGTTTAATGTAAAGCAGTTTGTGAAGCCAGGGAGCAATTTGCACAACTCTGATTCGAGGAGAGAAGAGGCAGCTCTGGTCATTTTGTCCTGGCTGCCAGTGCCATGGAGCTGATGACCACAGGCACCTGGCAGGGAACAGCGGCTCAAGACCTGGACTTCTGGAAGAACTGGAAGTCCTGCAGCTTTCCACGCACAGAGCACCCTTGTTTAACAAGGCTCAGAGAGGGCCCTGCACTTTGCTGTATGCTTCCCAGCTTGGCTGAACAGCTGCTTTCTCCCTGTCACCCTTCCTAAATCAACAGATCCACAGGCTCCTGTGCCTGCTGCTTTTGTATTTTTCCCACTAGAACTCAACAGGCATTTGCTGTTGGATCCTTTAGCTGAATTGAGCAGGAGTTAAACCGTTATCTGGGATTAAACTGTTATCTGTGTGGTCTGAATGCAGCCTTGCACTTGGCTGGTGAAGAGAACCAGGCTACAGCCACCCACCACATCTCATGAAGACGCTACTGATCCTCCTAAGTTAGCAAAGCTGGAAGAGGTGGTTGGAGGTGTGAAGAGTGCTGCTTTCTAATTCCTTCCTATATTACCAAGCCACAGTGCACATGCTGAGGTCTTCAGAGGCAATGGCGGGCTCACTGATCAGGATGATTTTGTGACTCCTGACCGTTTTAGTACCTTTCACGGCTTGGTCCTGGATGACTGTACCACTGTAACAATGAGTTTCCATGCTGGAAAAGAATAACTGCGGGAACTTGACTGATACCAAATGGCAAATCATCCATAAATGATGCTAAAGATTGGTATGAATCAGATTGTAAGTTGTGTTAAATGCATGGTACTTGGTGGGAGATATGAACTGTAGTGCTGTGCCTCCATGGATTACCTGCACCCTGGTAGGAGGAAGGATGCTTTGTGTAACACAGCGTTACCTCTAACAATTTCCCTCAGTTCCTTGCACTGCTTCTGTGAGCCCTGGCAAGTCTTGTTCTCTCAGTAACTCAGTTTCTTATTACAAAACAGAAGTGGCAGAACTGCCCTAGCACTGATAGGTGTTGATAATGCCCCTGGTAACTGTGGAGGCAAGGAAGGGACGGTTACAGCATGAACCCACTGGAAAATCGTGGAGCTAAATGTTCTGAACGATGCTGTTTTGAGTAGAGGACAGTAGCACTTCCAGAAACTCCTTTGGAATTCGATTATCTCTCATCCCACCTACCAGAGAGCTTGTGGAACCCATTTCAGATTGGGAGAAATGGCTAAATAACAAGCCGAGAGCTGATCCAGATCCAGAACATTAAAACTCCAAAGGATGTTAAAAGGCAAGGGGCTAGTGTGGCTGCATTCACCAGTGTGATTACTTGCAAATGAAGGCAGCAGCTCTGACTCATGTGCTTATGGAGGAGAATTGTAAAGAGATCTGTATTCCCAATTACTCCCAAGGCTGGAGGGCAGGCGCTGGGAGATAATGGGCAAATCAGATTCAGAGGCGGAGGAAAGCTGTTTCTCTCCCTCCATATGGCTGTGTGAATCACATAAATATGGGATCTGAGTCTTCTTATTTCTTACATAGCATCAGCTTGAGAAAATATGGTCAATTGTCCATTGCTTCTGTTCACACAAGTGCTGCCTTGGCATGCTTCCTGACACCAAGATGAGCCTGCTGTTAGCTTAACTTACATGTTGATGGATCTTAACTTGTGCATTCATCTGTGCCATGCTGCAAATAGGGCACACACTCTAAGCCCTGAGCCCAAAGACTGCCCTGAATCTGCTCAGCTGCTGAGCTGAGGAAACACTTTATGAATAAAGGCAAATGAAACTGGGTTTAATATAATTTCCTCCAGTTTCTCTCCCGCCCATTGACAGAGGAAATGCTTTTCACATGCCAGCTGGTGACACTGCTTCATTATAAACTGCTCACCTCCTGGTTTTAAGTCATGACTACAAAACACTCAGGCAGCTCTCGGATCAGCCAGTCTGTCATCCCTGAGGAATCTGCTGGTCCTTGGGCTTTGGCAAGACTTGCCTATAGATTTAACCTCTTTGCCTGGAGGTAGACTTGGAAATGCTGGCACTGCCCAAGTGACCCCTCTGTTGCCCTCCTTGGGATCAGCTGTGGGAGCAGAGCCAGCCAGAAACCCTTTCCTAACACCACCTTTGAAAACACCAGGTCAGTTGGTTCTCTCAGTTGCCTCCCTGCACTCTCCATGCTCCCACTGCAGTGCCTGTGACTCTAGAGAAGCCTCATGCTCCCCACAGCCCAGTGTTAAATACCACAGCATGGGACTGTGTGTGCTGGGTATCTGCAAAGCTCCCTATGGGAGGAGGAGGGCTGGGAACAAGCACTCACTGGTACTTTTCCATCCTCCTCCTTGGCTGCCTCAATGGGAGCTGTTTGTACGGCTGAAGCCAAGAAGTGTCCCATGACGTGGCAATCCCTCCTTCGCCAGGAACCACCTCTGCAGCAGTGTTTTCTCCATCCTCATAGTCACCTGTATTCTCACTTCTCTGCCCTAGCTAGGCAGGGGAAGGCATGTAGCCCATGAGCTGGTGGGAATGGAGATGTCAACTGCATGGGGAGAAGCAGGAATTTAGCAGCCCCCAGGCAAACTCAGCACTTCTGAGGTGCTGGCTGACGTTTGCACACCTCTGTGGATTCCAGTCCATCAGAGGTGCTACCAGGGTTTAACTCCTCTCTTGCCAGGCTACCATAGCCAAAGGTGACCGTGGTCTTCTCTCTCTCAAAAGGCATTCGCTGTCTTGATGCTCCTGACACAAGATTTTGCTCATGACTCGAGATTTAGGAAGGCAGTGAATGAAGGAGAAGGTCAGGAAGTTCCCCAAGAGCAGGGATAAGCTCTTTGCTCATTTCTGAGCCTTTCCTGAGTGATCTAGATGGGTTTTGATCTGTGTTTGGTCAGCATCTGGAAGTGATGTGTGTCTTTGGTCGGCAGTGGTTTATTTCAGTCTGGGATTATTCAGTGCTGTAAAAATAAGAGATAAATTGCATGTCACCTGTCAAAACAGAATGGGAAAGGGATCCTTAGAAATTAGCCTTAACCATGAAAATTTAGACTCAATTCTTAAGGCCACTGGTGACATTATAGGTGCATGTATCAACGTTTATGGGAATCAGCATAAATTCTGCGTGACAAAGCTGGCAGCATCACATAGCAGATATATTTCAAGGCAATAAACATTGAGGAAGAAAGAGGGAGGGTGTTCTCTAGTTCTTTAGCTAGTTTCAGTGTACCTGCTAATTGCTATTGAGTTATGAGGCTTCGTCCAACCCAGCTACAGTGTGTGGCGCAGAGCATGTTACATGGATGGCCACTGCTTAAAGCTTTACCCCTTTAAGATTCCCTCATTGACTTGCATGGCAAAAACTATCTACTTTCTTGTCCTTATGTGAAAAACAAAGTGCTGGACCCTGTGCCCCTCTTCACCCCAGTGTTCTATATTACCTTGGGCACAGCCCTTAGGCCCAGTTTTGCAATGGCTTTCAGCACAGATGCCACCGCCACCTCTGCATTTACATGATGAGGCAGCAGAGAAAGCCAGGACCGGGCTGCCACAAGGGAGTCACATTTCCTGGAGAAAAGCAAATAAACCAAACCACCGATGCCTCGTTTCGCCAGCGCACGATGACACCAGCTTACGCGCACACCGCAAGTGGGAATAAACAACAGGAAAACGGTCAAATCCAGTCCCGGATGAAAACCCCACCAAGAACAGCACAGTGTTTTGTATTCCGGCTGGCAGTTGTGATTTGGTGGGGTTGTAAGAACACACAATGTTCCTTCGTGTGGACAACAGAAAGCCATTTGGGAAGAGCATCGCTCAGCCCAGCACCATGTATCCCTTGGGCCAGCACCCATGTGAACCAGTCCCCTCCACTTGCCGTATCTTGTGTCTACCTGCGTCGATAAACCCCTTCTTCTCTGTCTCCATTTTCCTCCTCTTCACAACACTGAACACTGCACAGTCTCTGTTTCAGGCTGCGGAACAAGTGAGGACCTGTGTGTGCTCTGACTGGAGCCGGTTGCTGTGTCTAAAGTGATTGAATACAAAAATTAGAAATGAAAAGGTGGTTGGGGTGAGGTGGCCAAAGCAAACACATCTAGTGAATGCAGGGGGAGAAGAAAGGCTTGTAAGAGCCTTAAATTGGGCAGGTCTTGGAGTGTTGTGAGAGAAGCATGGTCTGGTTTTGCACCTGGGGGGCTGTTCTGTCAAGCTCACTTGGACAAAGTCTGGTTACAGCACAGTAGGTATCAGGGCTTTCTGCTCCAGAGATGTTTAGGAGAGCAAAGCTGGGCTGTGGTGGTATTTTTGAGTGTTCCTTGGGGGATGGTTTAATTCTGAGCAGCGCTGTGGAAGCAAACAGCATCATTCCCTTCCCACAGTTTGGTTTATTGAAGGGCCTCTTCCCTAGATTGCCGTCATTCCCTGTCTTCCAGACAAAATCTTGCATATTCCCAGCTTCAAATCCCAGCTTCTCCCCAACTTCTTCGACTCAGTCCAAGAGAGGAGATGCCACTTGGGATGGAGTTGATGCGAACACCTATTCAGTATCCTGCCACCTCCACCACAATCCCTGGCATGATAGTAGGTCCCCAGCATGTTCTATGCATTATTAAGGAGATTTTGAGTCACTCCAGCCAGCCTATGGGTCATCTGTGTGCTGCATCCTTCATTTACTTGGAATCTTCCTTGGGTGATTGGCCACGGGAGTCCAGCCCCCTGATTGTATAAGGCGTGTTTTCTAACACAGGACAATAATAACGTGCTTCTCCTTAGCCATTCCCTTCACAGGTAGACCTTTGTGCTCCCATGTACACTGCCATTGGACTCACAAATATTTTTGCAGGCTCCCAGTGGCTGGAGTGTTTGTGTACAACAAACATGACCCTAAATCACAGCAAATGGACCTTGGTTCACTGTTCCTTTGAGGTGACAGTGGTCTACTGCACAGCCAGCGTAGTGCTGAGAGGGGAAAACAGCTTTTCTCTAGAGCAGTGGAACTCTTCTTAAACAGTGTCTATGTCCAAAATCTATTACAGTTTGGTTCTATTTTTGGTTGCATGGGTTGGAAAATCCCAGTTTTGGTCCCAGTGACAGTGTGTTTAAAACCCCAGCAGCTGTGGGGTATGGCATTGATTAGCATGGTCCAGAGTTTTCCATGTGCTTCTATCACCATGTGCTTCAGCTTACCTTTGAGTGCATTGATCAATGAGAAGTTTCTGTCCCACTTCTGTCCAGACTGCACCTGCACTGATGAGCAAAAGGTTTCTAATCTGTGTTATCAACCTAGCTCTTCCACTAGAGCTAAGAAAGTCTTCAGTGATTTGATATACGGTGAAGAGATTTCAAATCTCCTCTGAAAATCAGCTTCATTGCAATTATGAAGACACTGGAAGTGTTTATATGCGCCTATAAGAGACTGGAAGTGAGGTGTGAAATGCAAACCAGCCACACTCCAATGACTAAATGGAACCACACTGGTTTGTCCTGGCTGCAGAGCTGGTCACTGGGACACATTCAATGTATTACAGAAAGCAAGAAATTCAGCTTCCAGCAAGGAAAATAACCCAAAGAGATTGTATGCCCAAATACGAGGTTATTCTGCATCCGTAAGTTGAGGAAAATGGAGCTTGTGCTGGCGTGGGCTTATTTTAAGAAGAAGGTGATGCCTCTGTTGAGCTGTAATGAGAAACAAGCACCCTCCTGTGTAAATATCTATCAGGCAAAATAACGTGGGCTCCAGCATCACTTGGGAAGAAATCAAATTGTTGAATAACTGCTGATCAGCACGGCATTCAAGTCTGTCCTCAAAAGGAAGCACACTGGGGAATTTCTTTAGCAGATGGAAATCCTTATCCTGAAACATAAAGATCATGTCTCCAAAAGAGGGTAAAATACATTTTTTGTTTGGGTTTAGCTTTAAACCCCATTACTCTCAGCAAAAACTGAAGGTACTATTTCTTTACTTGTGTCTCCCTCCTTCTCTCTTCCTGTTCTCCTGGCTCAGCCTGTTCATTATCTCTATAGACAGAAGGAATGTATCTAATCAGGAAAAGATAGCAATGAGATTAAGCAGAAAGGATGTTATTTTAAAGGTTAAGATTTGAAAGGCATAACAATAAAATCCAGGGTTGCAGTAGGAATGGTTAGTACTGAGCTTTCTGCAAGTTCTGAGAGGAAGCTGCCCCTTCCTCCCAGCCCTGGCTACTGTCCTGGGCTGTCGGGTATTCCTGGGAACATCCTGCAACAGTCTACAGCTATTTGCATTTCAGTGTCATAATTTGACAGAAAGAAAAGACAACTTCACTGTTGGCATATTTCCCCCCTTAACCTGCATGTGGTTTGTCACCTGTTAGGAGGTTTAAATGGTTATACATCCAGCTAGCAGCAGGCAAGGAGCGTTTTACTGATGCCAGCAGCACCTGACATTCAGAACTGCTGGTGAATATACATTTTCCCATCTAATCCTTGAAGGAAGAAAGGGCCTGTTTGATTCACCATAGGGAAACCCAAGATGGTGTTTGTTTTCCATTTTGCTGATAGTGAACCAGGTGCAAATGTGTTTCTGTGACAGCAACCAAAGGCCGCCTGTGTTGGTTTAGTGTTTTCTTAGAAGTGGGGTCATGGGAAGAAGGCTTATGTGGATACACACAATTCAGCTGAGTTTCCATGGGCCATGCTTTGCTGCCTTGGTTGCTGCTATGGTCTCTATTGCAACAATTAGCTTCAAATGAGGAAAGAAAAGAAAAAGCGAAGCCCAGGGGAGCACAGCCTAAAGTGTAAGAAGTGAAAATGTTAACACAGGCCAAGAAAGATTTGTCTCCTGCTGGAAATCTGTTGTGCTCTGGCAGAGAGGGGCTGGAGCTGCATTCGCATCCCTGAATGGCCCTTTTCAAGCTGCAGTTTGTGAAGAAAAGTGGGATGGAGCCAAACCCAGGGCACAGGAACGTATAAATACGATGTGTAAGCAATGCTTGTTATTTGGAAGCAGACCCGTGCAGTCGAGATTCACCTTGGATAACTCGCAGCAGGGGTGGGAGAGCTCCTCCCATCTCCACCCATTACTGAAAAAGGAGTTTTGGGAGGTTTTTGGCTATTTGCTGGGCTTTGGGAGCTGCCTATGCAGCTCAGAAATGGGTGCTGGGGTGTGTTTTACCACCTCTAGGTGTGCCAAACACAATCCTGACTTCCCATGGGTGAAGCTTACAGGGCGCATTAATGAAGTAGGTGATGTGGGACTCATGGGCAGGATAGCGAGTGCATCCAGCCAGGGAGCTGACAGGCTGTCATAGAAATACAGAGCATGGCTTTACTCTGAGTCCCTGTTGGGAACCTGCTCTAATCATGCAGGAGGCACAGATTAATTTGATGTCGCACGCAGAGAATAGAAAAGAAGAAGGAAAAAAGGATGGACCTTCAATCCCCACTGCACCTCTGGCTATCTCGAGCCATTTCTTCCCAGAAAACATCAGAGCAGAATTCTTAATTAGAAAAAGATTCTGGTTTATGTGTTTAGGCAGGATCTTCATGCTCAAGATAAGTGCTCCACAGAAAGATAAGCACAGGGCAAACACTGTGAGTGTCTTGTGCTTGTAATGGTGGTGGTGTGTGGTGGAGGAGCTGTGAAAGTGAGCTGGGATGTTACCCAGCCACTTCCCAGCCCCAACATCGCACAGTGTAGGTGCAGGACTGCTCTACTCACAACCATGCAGTCACCCCACGCTGCAGGGCAGGATGGGAAGGGAATGAGAAAAGCCAGCAGAGCAGGCAGATTCACAAGAATTAGGGTTTTTTATAGCTTTCCCCCTGCGGAAAGGTCCATTTTTAATTCATTGGGAATGACTGGTGCAATTTTAAAATATAAGCCTTTAAGGTCAAGAATAGAAGAGACATTTTTCACGTGAAGTCAATATTTTGGGCTGGTTTTCCTGTGACAAATATCCAAAGCTGGTGAAGGCAAATGAAAGATTTTATTTGTTTCAAAGTTTTCTCTTTTGGACCAAGGACCATGTCTCCATGTGAACATCCACAGTGAGGCAACACGGGTGGTTGCTCCTTGGCTCAGAAGAGACTGGCTCCTTCAGCAAAGCAAGAGGGGGATAACAAGGGGGAAAACAGCAGAGTGGGCTCATATTATGCACTACAGATGGAGGAAAGGGAATAAACAGAAGCTGTTTGCTTACCCTCTCTAGGAGAGACTGGCTGGGCAGGCAGGAAGGAGGGGATGGGAGGGACAGGCAGGAAGGCCAGCAGATGGTCAGACTCATGGAGAGGAAGGGGTTGCTTGTGCAAAGGGCTGGAGGGGCTATGTCAGGCACTGGATGGAATTCCCTATTTGCTCAGGAAGTCTGCGGTGTGTGTCCTCTTCCCGAATTCCTGTGCTTCAGTGACATGTCCTGTTCGTGATGCCAGCATCTAAGGGATTTCATCCTCCCGAAGCTGCTCCTCATCTCTCTGGGGACAGATGTCCTGCAATGGGGAGGCAGAGCAAGGGCATTTTTTGCTACAGAAGAGGGAGAAAGAGTGCTGGTCACTGAGAGAAGCATTGCCCGGTCCTCCTGAAGCAGAGCATGAGTTACCGTCTCACTCACACACTGGTCCAACTCTGAACCATGAAAGAAATCCCTTCGTCCTTTTAAAAATACCATATACTTTTATGGAGGCTGTGTTACTTGTCTCCTGCTTTTCCATCTGCTGTGAACCCTGGATATTCCAGAGGATGAAGACTTGCTGCTCCCCTCATCCCTTACTTTAAGAACACTCAAGCAGATGGAGCAAGGATAAAAGCTATAGAAACATCTGTATTGGCACGGAGTTTTATGAGTAAAACCACTTTAATCCAATAGTACCCACATTTCCTTCAAGTCTTTTGGAGAGAGAGGACCACTGCACACTGGGATCTGTACCTCATCTGAGCTGCAAATGTCCAAACTGCACGGAGAGGAACCTGTCATGAAGTCATGTCATCCCCATGATGCTTTAGTTAGGAGATAGGATCATGTTTAATTCACTGCAGCTGAATGGCTGCATATTTTTTTTTCCTTAAAAAAAAAAAGAAGGAAACCCCCATGTTTTCCTTGCTATCTCCTTCTCCTTTGCCTTGGGTAGATGCTGTTCTACCTTACATCACCAACTGATAATCTATCAGTGCACAAGCATCCCTGGTGCAGGTTCCTTCAGTGTTTCCCAGTGTTTCCTAGGTTGGGGTTTGGATCAAGGAGCACCCTGGTGCAGATGCAGTCCTGGGAGTGGATGGTGGATGCAAGCAGGAGCCAGCAGCAGGCTCTCACTAACCCCTAGGCATGGCTGGAGCATGTGATGGCAATGAGGAGCGTCATCCCCCTCTGGGTTATGCAAGCAGGTCCAAGGCTGTTACCCACTTAAGTTATTCCATGTCTGGCTGGTCAGATCACCTGAGTGTGAAAATCATTCCAGGGTTTTATGGTATTTTTCAAACCAACATGCAGCACAGACTATTTTCATTCCTTTCCCAGCCTCCTGTAAAATTTGTCAGTGGAGTGCTTGGGGAAGAAATTAACTGTGTGTGCCTGGGATGGAGAGCTCTGCAGTGAGCTTTTCTGCCCCTCACCACCAGCAGGGTGTACAAGTCCCCATGCCCCTTTGTCAGTGCAGGACTGGCTTTGAGAAATCCTCTCGGGTGGCCATTAACAGCCTCCATGAGCCCAGGGCTGGCCGACTGTGTTAACATACATCAACACCAGTGAGGGTGAGATGCCTCTGCAGTTGATGGGAATCGGACAACCCTTCCCATGGGAAACTCCCCTGGGATGCAGGTGAAACCATCCCAGGAAGGAACTTCAATCCTGTCACCTCCTCCCAGCCTTCGACATGAGCATTTCATCTCAGTGTGTGTCCCACTGAACGCGATTGAGCGGCTGGGTTTATGGAGGGTGAAATCATTAACACTCCAGCCTCATGAATGCTCTGCTTCTGTGGGAGCAGCCGGGTGGGCTCGGAGGTGCAAGCGAGCCAGCTGAGACCTGAAAGGGCTCAAACATCCCCTGGCGCATCAGGGCAGCTCTTGTTCAAGTGGGACTTTTCCAAACATCTTAAATAATGTTGAAAACCACCCCTCAATTAGCAACGCCTATGTCTCTTTGTCCCTTTGGTGACAGAGAGGCAGTCTCAGGCTCCTCCCTTTCATTTCTCCGCATTTCCTCTCCCAAGAACCCTTTGTTTTTTGATGTGCTTTCATTGTTGCCAAAACCACCAACAGTGTTTCTCTATGGGAGTAAAGGCTTGTGTAGCGGCTGCCATGCCTGGCACGTCAGGAGATGCTCCAGAAGCCTGCTCAGTGCACTGGGACCTGCACTAATCTCATCAGCTGCCTTTGCAGTCAGCAGAGGATGGTCCCCAGCTCCTGCACCACACAGCTCCCAGGTCCAAGGCAGTGATGGCAATGGCAGAGGAATCCGGCCCCACCGCTATTTGAGGCTGCAATCAAGCCCCCACTGTATCCTTTATCATACCAGCCAGAAGAATTATCTCAGAACCATAGATCTTCATGCTTTCCTTTAGCTGGAAAGTTTTATCTTGGTTTTGGTCAAACCAAACCACATTTCTAAAGATGCAAGTCCTCAGCTCTAGCAGGAACAAGGCAGATGGAAAGAAGAAAGGCTCTCAAAAGCTCTTCTGTCCCACATATGCTTTTTTTTTCACTGCTCTGAGTTAGCATTTGGCCTTACACTTTTGCTTTTCCCAGCCCAAGTAGGAGAGTGGAAGAACTGGAGTTCCCAAGTATTTAGTAACTAATGTGACTAGAGAATAAAAACAGTGATTCATGCATTTATTCCTGAGCTTGAGCCCTCTGTTTGAATTGCTGCTATTTACAGGTAGTGGAACTTTTCTGGGTGAAAATATTTACAACCCCCCCCTATTCTTTAAGATTGATCATCTGCTCACATGTCCTTGCCATAAAGGTGCTATTTTTTGCTCTTTTAAAATGATTTCCTGTTCTTCATTCAGAAAGGAAAAATGAACCCAAACCAACACCCTCAAGAACAAAACCAAGCCCAAACCAAAATCAAAACTTGGTTCAATTCAGCCCCTGAGTTGCACAGTGTAAGGAACAAACTGGAAATAGCCGTCAGATGCTCCTTATCCTAAAAATCACTGAAGAAAGGTTCATTTTAGGTGCTTTGGAGTAGCAAATGTTCTCAAAGAAGCTGGAGTCTCTCTATTAGCAAACTGAAGGCCATGCCCTGTCAAATAAAGATGCAAAAAGGAGACGGTGGCTGCTGTGGGAATTCCCAGCAAATCAGTGTCCAAAGTTTTCCAACAATGAGATACAACAATAATGAAATCTGGTGTTTCCCCCTTGACTGACATCTTTTCCTTCTCCATGAGTACCTAACTTCCTTCTCTTGGCATAACCCTGGCCACCTAATCCTGACCAATCCACCCCTGATTTAGCCCAGCCATTGCACTTTTTGGGTTACCCAGGTTAAAGAAGAGGAATGCTCAACTGTGGCAACTTCAAATGTTTTTTTCCATTAAAGCTGCTTGCTCAGTGATTTCCCTGCTGTCCCACCCTTTGGAACACTGCCTCACACTTTATCCACATTTAGGTTCAGGACGTCAAGATGTCTGAGCCCAAGTGGTTTGGAAGTAAATAGGGCTAAATAGAAACACTTCTGGACAATGCCTCTATATTTAATAAGTAACTATATATACTATGGGTACAGACTATTAATGGGGTCTTTGGCCACACAAATGAATTCAGTCACCGAGCTTGAGAGCACATTCCGTTATTAGTCATCTCCTTGACATCTCTGAGATGAATCCCACTAGGAAGGGCTGTATGGGAGCTACAGCTTGTGTCAGAGAGGGCATAGACCTCAGCCAGATTAACCACAAACCCACTGGGATGAGTGGCTCAGACATGGGGCTGTTAAGGAAGAGAAGATTTGTTCCGACTTCTTCCAACGTCACCAAATAATTCTTCCCATCAGTTGACATGGATACTACAGTCTGGGTGGGAAAATAAAAGAAATCAGATTTATTGAAATCCTTTTGTCTCCTCTGATTTTACAGTTGTGCTTTTGTTCCTGTCTCTCTCATTGGTATTTCCTTGGCAGCTCATGAGGGATTTCTGGGTTTGAATGATTGAGCTCCTCTTGTGCCAAAAGAGAAAGGAGAGACAACCATTCTCCAAAGCTCAGGAAGTGTGACATCACCCAAAATGCAGACCCAGCTTTTTGGCGGCCAGGTGGTAAAATGAAATATTCTCAGCCATCTCAGCATCTCCACTGCAAGGAAATTAGAAGCAGAAACTTGGGAGGACAGCTCTTGGCAGCTCCATTCGACTTTGGTTTGGGACGCTTAAAATGCCAGCTTGGTGAAGCTGCTAGAGAGAATAATAAAGAGGCCTAAATTTTGCCAGAATTGTGGATTTCTGCTTCACCACGGAGCAGAAGCTGTGAGTGGTGACTCACACGTCGCTTGACACAGTCTGGCACTTCTGATACATCATTTGCCTGGGGAATCACAAGCACTGCTCTTATCCCAGCCAATCCATGGCCTCATCTCAGCAGCACTGGCATGGGAACGGCAGCACTCACACATGGAGGGGCAGGGGAAGCTGGCAGAGAAATGGGCATTTTAGTCCCCATCCAGACAGATGCATGGGAGCTAACACAGATCTAATGGTGAAGGGCCACAGTCAGGCTAATTTTTGGAAGCGCATGTTTCCGTTTCAGCAGCAGGCACCAGCACTGGGGTATTTGACAGAGCTTAATGCTTTGGGAAAGGGAAATGTGTCCAGAAGTCTTGCAGTGGGACAGCAGGCTGCAGGGTTCTGGAAATCAAAGCTTTGTCTCTAAAACATCTCTTCTCATTGATAAGGAGAACAATTTCTGCCACTGCAGGATTTGACAGGTGACATTTTATGGCCTGGGTGCATGCAGGGAGGTCTGGTGCAAAAGCCATCGGTTCTGGCCTTAAAACTTTTGCCTCTGTGTGTTTCTCATGCCTCTGTGCTCTGATCAGCTTGACACAAGCTTTTACCTCAGGAATGGATTTGACAGGTTTTATATTGCTGTTTGCTACCTGCCATGTGCAGAACAGGCTTCCTGAGCTGGCATGTGACAGTACAGAGTCCTGGAGTCTGAGATTTGTTCCAGGTAGGCACCAAAGGCTGCCCAAATAACACTATGTACCTGGTCCTCCACAACAAGGGCAGCACAGATGGACAAACAAGGCAGTCACACGTCCCATATACATGATATAATTCTGTCTTAACTTCTGGGTATTATGAGCCCATCTCCTGGGAGCCATTCCCAAGGGAGATTTTGGCTGTGGTGTTTGAAAGAGCTTTCATTACCTCCTAGCAGATATATTAATAGATCCCCTTCTAGCACAACAAAGGTAACCTTCAGCTGGGAATCCAAAGCACCATGGAAATAAGAAATGAGCCCTATATGCTTTAAGTGGGCTGAAGTCACCCAGCCTTTTCTTAATGCTGCACACCACCTGGGAAAGAGCAGTCTTGGAAGTCAGGGATGGGACTCAAGCAGCCCTGACAGCAGCACCATAACCAATTCCATGCAGCACAGCAAATGTGGCACAGATCCGCTCTAATATCACACAGAATAAATGCTCTTTGCTGCAGCAGCATTACAGAACAAAAGAGAATATCAGCCAAGAGCATGTCCAGAGCAGGGCAGCTGGGTTAACTGCTGATGCTGAAGACACCTTTCCATCCATGATGGGGTGCAAGCCCTTCACCAGGCCAGTATACCTGCTGAAGGGCTAACCCACAGTGCAAACAGCTCATCTTGAGCTTCTCGGCTGCTTTTTGACATAGGCTGGCTTGCTTATTGCTACACTGCACCCTGTTGGGCTGTTTTGCTGTTTCCCTGCTTGCATGTGGGATTAATGGGAAGGTGGAAGGAGCAGCCCTTAGTTCCATGGTGAGCTTCACTCCATGGTTATCCTTTATTCACAGCCACTTTGTCCTGCTGCTGCTGTCATGGCTGTTTGGTAAAGACACCAAAGATGTTAGACATGGGGAGCAGACATCTCCTCTGTCCTGCCCAGGCATGGTGCCCTCAGCTCTTCTAATCTTTTTTGGTTATTTTCACTCTATCTGAAGTCAGTTGTATTTCTACCTTTTCTTTAGCCAGGTGTATTTGTGATCACTTTCTTTATAATGAACCTTTATCATTTCCTGTTTATTTTTAGAGGAGAGCCTATATGGAAATGTTCTTCTCCTCCATCCCAGGGCCAGCGATGGAAGAAAACGTTGAGAAAAGCAAAGAGAGCAGGAAAATTAAAAGCTCCCACACATGCGAGGAGACCCAAGAACCAGGTAGAGCCTTCTTGTGTTGAGTCCTTAAAAGCTTCATTGTGATGCCATTGCAAGAACATATTTATTTTGTTTCCTGAGCCGTATGAGCAGGGCATTGTATCTGCTGGATTAAGGCAGCTCTGTGCTGCTCGGAGAACTATGAAATCCCTCCTCTGTCAGGCTGATGTGAAAGGATCCCATTCATCTGGGCACTCTCGCCCGGTGGGGTCTGCTTAGCATTCATCCCGAAGTGCGACAGAGCTCCTGCTGCTGTCTCTGCCTTACACTGCTCCTTCCCTCCTCTCCCACCTCCCTGCTGCCCCATGTGTGCCTGCAGCCAAGAAAAGAGAATAGGGAACCTTTGCTCCGTGCCTGCTCATGGGATGCTTTCCACTCATTGCTATGCAGAGGGCATTTGCCCCAGTACCCTACTTCACGGCAGTAAATGCTCCTGGCCCTGCCAGCGACGTGCGGCGCAGCAGATCCAAGGGATGGGAGGGCAGCCACGGGTGATGACATGTGAATCAGCAGCATGGGGCCATGGCAGCCGGGGCACTGACCGAAATGAGCAGGCAGGAGGAAAGGGTGCGTGTGAGCATGAGTGTGAGCGTGCTTATGCATGCATGGAGCTCGACGTGTGAAGGGGGACGTGATGTATGGGAGCTGGGAGAGGCAGGAGGGGATGTAAATCAACGGAGCAGCTTGGTGTTGCAGATGTGTGGGAGAGATCAAGGGCTTGGCCAGTTTCCGCTTTCTTCTCCTATGTTTGCTTTAATGGTGACCGGCCTTTGGGTTTTGTTCATAGTTCGGATTCCTGATACGAAGCCAGATGCTATTTATTTGCTCTAACTTTTCTTTTCTAACATCTGTCTGGGGTCTGACCTTTTTTTTTATTGGCAACTACTGGTTAGAGGCAGTGTTGGGGAAAATTGTGAGAAGAACTCTTGAGAATTAGGCATTGTCCAAGCCAGACACTAAGCAATGTTTCCTGCTGTGCTTAGACCTTGTCCAGATGACATTGGACGTGTGCCTGAGCATCTGTGCTCAACAAAGCTCCCACATCACTTGTACCTGAGAGATAAGGATGGCTCTAAATCAGCGCAGCCCATTCAGTATGTGGGACTGAATGAGCAGTCATTACTCAGAGCTGTTTCTCTGTCTGAGGAGGGTGATTTCTGCATTCACAGCCTTGTCAGTTGAAATTTAGGATTGAGAAATGGGTCAGTTAGCCTGGACTGGATGTTGAGGCTTCAGACAGGCTCCATTCCTGCAGGTCAGCAGTGACAGAAGGAATTGCAGGCACAGGCTACAGCCAGGGGCAGTGTCTCATCCTCCTGGGCTCCTCTTTACCTCCCACATCCTGGATGGACTGGATGGGGTACAGAGGATTCTCCAATGGGTTGTTCTGTCTGTCTGTGTGGCCCTTGCAGCAGAAGGAAGCATCTAAAGTCTCCTTGGGAAACGAAGAGCGTAGCGACAGCGGAGAAAGCCAGCCAAACCTCTCAGTGTGTGGCCACATTGGACTTCGGCTTTGCCCATCAATAACGCCATTTATTGTTTTTAGAGGGGAAAATATACGTTTGTGAAAGCAACACTTCCCAAGCTGGAAAAAGGGGTCTCTGGCGTGGCATTTGCTGCCTTCAGGGCCCCTCCAGAGGCATCACATTTCACTCAAGTTGTCATTTCTGGTTACACTTCCAGCCCTTTCTATTAATGATGGGCAAGGAACAAGCACCCCTTTCTTCCCACCACCGCACTTGTATGGATGTGTGGGGGGAAGCCGGTACCCGAAGAAAGGACTACTGAGGAGGGACAACCCCACTGCACCCTCCTGGTGATGGCTTGGCCACATCCTGAAAGAGCAAGAGCACGCTTGGAAGCCTGGGAGCAACTGAAACTCCATCCTGATAGCTGATCGCTGACCTCACTGGAGACACGACGTAATCACAGTGCTCATGAGAGAAAGCCCTGGGGACCAGTGGCTTAAAACACTGCTGCCTTATGCTTGGAACAGCACTGCCAGTCTTCCAGCCTTAAGAAGCTCCAGTCTGTTGGCAGGATGCTGTCCAGGGCTCTTCAGAGGCTGTGGGACTCGGGGAAGCTGAGCGCTGGCTCCGCTTGGAGCCCCAGGCTCCACTGATGCCTCCAGGGACCTTTCCTGAGTGACATTGAGCAGGGAGTGTTGCCTGCTAAGGGGTCTCTGTTGTCAAGATCTCTGCCGGTTTTAGTGGTGTGTTTTACAGGACCAGCTGTTGAATGCAATAGAAGCAGTATCATAGAATCATAGGATGGTTTGGATTGGAAGGAACCTTAAAGATCATCTCGTTCCTGTGCACCCCACATGGGATGGATCCTGCATCACCTTCCACTAGAGCAGGTTGCTCCCAGCCCCATCCAACCTGGCCTTGAATGCTACCAGGGATGGGGCAGCCACAGCTTCTCTGGGCAAGCTCTTCCTGCGTTTCATGACCCTTACAGAGGAGATTCTTTTCCTAATGTCTAACGTAATCTCCCCTCTTTCAGTTCAAAGCTATTCCCTTTGTCCTGTCACTAGAAGCCCTTGTAAAAAGCCCCTTTCCAGGTTTCTTATTGCTCCCCTTAGGCACTGGAAGCTGCTCTAAGGTCTCCCTAGAGTCTTTCCTTCTCCAGGCTGAATAAGCCCAGCTCTCCCAACCTGTCTTCACAGGAAAGGTGCTCCAACCGTTGGAGTATCTCTATGGCCCTGTGGGACAATGGATCCCTCTCCTAGGGGTCTGCTTTGCTGCCCCAATCCATTGCAGTTCCCTCTGCAGTCAATGGAATCAATTCAAGTACCCACAATCAACCTGTGTGTGTTTGACCACATACTTTATACACTGACTATTGACTTCAGCATTCCACTGCTGGCTGTTACTGTGATGTCCAGGGTCAGCAAACGACCTTTAAACACAGTGTTACCAGCTCCTTTGCACCCGGTCACTCAGATCCTCATCACACTGTATTTTGGTGATACATCCTGGTTTAAAATTAATAGGAGTGGGATCACGGTCAGGCATTTCCAGCCCTCTGGAAAGAGAATATAGCTGAAGTTGCAAAGATGGTGAATTATTTTTTGGAGACAGGGAGCACATAAAATCTGTACATTCAAGAAGGTTCCTTAAGAAATAAAAGGTCTTCATCACACTGTAGGAAACAGCAGTCTCATAACAACTCGTTTTATGTGGCGTTTGCTAAATAGAAGCCAGCTCTAAGAATGGGTTTTCCTGAGAAATTCCTACACTAATGTATGCAATCTGTCTGTGGAAGGGGTGTTACGCATCCTCCTGGGGCCTCATCCAAACAGGGGTGTGAATCTGTCACAGTTCCCTGGGGCCCGGCTGGGCTCATCAGCTCCAGAAGGAATGGTTCAGGCTTCTGAATGCTCTGCGTATCAGCCAGAACATGCTGGCCAAGCCTTCCTACACGTATGGCCGGGAGCTGAGCAAGCAAACCACACCAGCTTTATTTCCTGAGTGTAATTTGTGCCTAAATCACCAGCAACCCTGCCTCTAAACATTGCCAGGCTCCTATTCCTATGGCCGCACACGTGTGGTCCAGCTAGAAAAGAGGATTTAACAGTACCAGGCACATAAGCCGTACTCAGTCCAGCAGGATCAGCTGAGAGCTGAAGGTCCTGATGCGGTACTAGTTTTTCCACTTGGATCTTTGGGCTGCAGTCTGGGAGGATCAAAGAGAGTTTCTAGATCACAGCTAACAGCTCTGTTAGCCAGCTCCAAGTCATTGAACCATCAACTGATGTATCTGGCAAGGGTGATACCCAGCAGGGAGCTATGCCTGGGACTGACCACCCAGCCAGGACCAGGTGTGATGCAAATGCTGACTGGCATTTGGAGGACTCCAGCGGAGTTTCTTTAGTCATTATATGATTCACACACTGGTAAATGTGAATCTGTCGTGCCCTGTGTGATTTGAGGAAGTCTGCTGTCGCTTGTCATCATAAGAAGGCTGGGCTGGGAGACACACCAGCTCAGAAGGGGACTTAGAGACAGAAAGTCTTTGATGAGGAAAAAAAAACATCCAAATGACTCTTCTCTCAGTAATTTTGCTGATTATAAAGCCATTGACTGCTATCCCCAAAGCCTCCCTGCACGAGGGAGCTTAATCACCAATGACAACTTCTTGGCATATTCCGAGTTGTCACTGATGAGAACACACACCAGACACCTCCACCCAATAGCAACACCTACCTTGACAAAATGAAGCCTCCACGTTATTCTCAGCTCCATCACTCACCCTGCTGAATTCTCTATGTGTGTGTTGCTAGCCACGCCACAATGTTAGCTTAAGGTAGCTACGGATGTCTCAATTATTTGCAGAGCATCCTTCTAACAACACACACATCTCATTTCAAAAGCCATTTTGGGATTGTATTAGGCTGATTGGAGATTAGAATTTATAAACTCTTTGATTCTGTTCATGGAGCCTCCTGAACACCTTGGACACTGCAGGCTGGGATGTGGAGCCTCTGCAGACAACTTTCAGCTCCAAAATAAAATGAGGCAAGAAACAGTATTGTCAACAGGAAAAAAGAAAGGCCGGCTGGGCCACAGGAACCCGAGGTGAGCTTCATCTAGACCCAGTTTAAAGCTTCACTGAAGCACCACAACCAGCCAGCCCTTCCAGCCAGACATGAGAGTGGTCTCAGCCGTGAGCCAAGACTCCTGTGCTGAACATCCAAAGGCGCTGGCTAAGCCCCTTCCCTCTCCAGACATAATCCTAATTGCCAGCGCTTGGCAGCCACTCCGTCATGAGCAATAAGGGAAATACATATTTTGTGTTTTAAATGTGTTTATTAGCCAAGAAGTTATCACCTGAAAGTGGATGCTAGGGCATGTCCAGAAACCTCTTTCCCTTCAGTTCCCACCAACAATGCAGGTACTGTAACGTCTCATGGCAGCTTGGTACCAGCTTCACAGCTGCTAAAGCTATGTATAAGTCTAACGAAATCCAAGGGTCTTTTTTAATGTCACAGAGTAACTTTTTTGAATGACTAACTCAGAAGTAAAGCTTTTTGAGAAGCTTTACGGTCACTGGAGGAAATCTGTGAGTTGTGATGTGTGGCTATTTGATGATGGAGAGCACGTAAAGAGATCTCTTGGGATGGAGCTGGCACGCCTGCTCTCTTTATGCTTGTGACCTGGTGCAAATTCACTTTCTGGTCTCACAGTGTGAATATCCCACTCATCTGGCTTCTCCACACCCCCCAGTTAATTACAACTCTGCGTTTCCTTAAAGAACCCCAGGTGCAAACATACAGATTAGAGGCGGTTACAGGAATAGGTCAGTTGGCTTGCAGAGCTAAAAGGTTATTGTTGTTTCCATGGGGGTTTTATACAGTGTGCATGTGTGTGTGCATACATATATTTATATTTCAATTATATTTATGTTATTATTTCAATTAAAACCATCCATCTCTCCATAATGCCCGATTTCATTCTGGACCATATTAAGCCCTGGTCAAATGCCAGCTCTGAAATGGCATGAATGAGTTCTCACAGTGTGAGGAACCTTTCATCATGCAGGTCTTGAAATAAATGTCACCACCGCTCTCATCTCTTTCTCTGAAACCCTCTTTTGCCCCATCTCTCCTTCCTGCTCACTGAGGACACTATAGCAGTGTATTGACTTGCGAAGAAAGAGGCTCTTCTTAATGTATCATACGTGCCCTTCAGCCAGAGGGAGGTTGGGAGTCATGAACAGTTTGTGTTTGACTGTCCCTTGAGATGCTGTGACAAGGGTCTTGTCTTCACTGCCCAAATTAAAGTAACTGAAAGCCATTATGCCCTTCAGCTTACACGCAGAACTGAAGAGGAGGCGTCATGGTTTTATTGCAAAGCAAATTTCCCCGAGCCAACCCTTGGCACCATTTACATGTCCTACTTGCCCTGGGACAAACACATGCCTTTATTGTTAGACAGCACACGATCAGTGACTGTCAGGAACATCTCTGACCCATCTGGAGTGAAGACTCAATAAAATACCTATTTGATTTTAAAATGAAGACAAGCTTCAGCTTAGCCAGCTGCAACCTGTTGAGGAGAATTAAAGACCACACATGAAATCATTAGATCAAACAATTTTTGAGATACAGCACTAGAGTGTGGAAGGAATTATCTCTCAGCTTTCTTTGTGGCCTCTGCTGCCAGCACTGCCTTGCAGATATAGTCAGATTCTGCACGTATCCAAGAATGTCACTGCAGTCTACTCACGAGAGTCATAAAACTGAACATTGTTTCTGGGGACAAGAACACAAAAGTCACGATACTCAATATTCCCACCTCCAACATCACATAAGCAATCCATTATCTAGGGGACATAAACACTTTGGCAGCCCTTTGGGAGGCTTCTAGCTGGCACAAGAGGATCTTTGGGGAGGGCAGGGGGTGAGGCTGTCTCAGCTTTGCCATCTCGTCTTGGGGCATTTTGTATTCTACACTGATACTTAGCAGGAAGAGGCACATCATCTCTTGAACGCCAGGATGCCCAAAATGAGGAGGGTCTGAATCATCATGTGGAAAGCCACATCTGAACAGTAGTTAAATTCCTGAGGATTCATATCTTCGGAACTTTCAGATGCACCCGTGCCAGGAGGAGGCAGCTTGAAGTCTGTTTCCTAAGGGTCTAGAAACCATTTTACAGCCTCAGTCATTCTCACATGCTGCAGTTATTTCCTTAGTAAAAATATCAACACGGAAGCATAAACTCCTTTAAAGCAAAGGAAATACCCCAAACACCAACAAACGGATGAGCCTCTGTGAGCTCTTGTGGAATAAATCCCAGGCTCCTGCGGGCTCGGATGATTCAGGCTTTGCATTCTCATGGTTTGTGAATCCACCAGATTTCCTTGATGCAATTATTTTCTTGCGACTCTGCAGTCTACAGGTTCTAAATATAACCTTGTCCATAAAATAATACCCTCATTCCTGAAGCAGTCGCTTGCCCTGAATCCTGCCAAACAGATGCTTTTTATATTACATTAGTCATGAGCTGTGGCTGACAAGTTCCTCTGTGCAGACCCCTCCCAGAAATCTTGTGGAAAATCCTTTCTTGTGTTTTTCTAAACAATTCCAGGCCAGCTGAGCGTATCAGGGAAGGAAAACTTAACATTTTCCAGAAGGGGCCGATGGCTCATGTACCCTTTAACAGTTGCTCTGGTCCTTTAACAGATATATGGGAGGGATGCAAGTGACTAAGTGGTGTAGTTGCTCAATACTAATAAAGACACATGAGGCCAGGCTTTGAAAACAGTTTTTATAGTCTAGGAGGGATGAATGGGTGAACCTAGAGACCCACAATGCCAGTGAGTGACAAGGGGCCTCTCTGAAGCTGAGGTTCAGACTCCCACCATCTCACCCTTCATGTTTTCATGACTCAGGCGCTGAGTGAGGTGAAGGCTGTAAAACATTCCCAAGATCAAGAGTCCTTTAGGGATCCTTCACCCAGCGGTGGAAGAGGCATTCAGTGATGGAGGTGGAAGAGCAGAACCTCTCCCATGGTCATAGCTGTGGGCATCTGTTTAGGTCAGTGTCAGAGAAACCTTCATCTTCACCACCTTGTTTCACCCATTGCTGCTCACCAGAATAAGGTGAGAACCAGAGCTCCAGCTACCCCTGCACTAGCCAAAGGAAACAGGCTTAGATGATTGACATGGCAGGCTGGGGTAGGACAGGGTAGGATGGGATGGGATAGGATAGGACAGGATAGGATAGAACAGGATAGGATGGGACAGGGATAGGATAGGATGGGATAGGATAGGATGGGATGGGATAGGATAGGAAGGGGTAGGATAGGATAGGGTAGGATGGGATAGGACAGGATAGGATGGGATAAGATATGGTAGGATAGAATGCGATGGGATAGGATAGGGTAGGATAGGATGGGATGGGACAGGACAGGATAGGATGGGATAGGATAAAATGGGATAGTATGTGATGGGATGTGATGGGATGGGATAGGATAGGGTAGGATAGAGTAGGGTAGGATGGGATAGGATAGGTCAGGATAAGATAAGATAGGATAGGATGGGATGGGATAGGATAGGATGGGACAGGATAGGACAGGATAGGATAAGACAGGGTAGGATAGGATAGGACAGAATGGGATGGGATAGGATAGGGTAGGATAGGATGGGGATGGGATGGGTTGGGATAGGATGGGATGGAATAGGATAGGATGGAATAGAATGAGATGAGATAGGATGGGATGGGATGGGACGGGACAGGACAGGACAGGACAGGACAGGATAGGATAGGGTGGGATGGGATCTTTAGCACCAACCCAATGACTTCCAGCATCTTGAAGTCAAGGTAGTGGGATCTGGGGTCAAGCATAGAGCAGCACTGTGCAATAGAGTGCCTGCTGCAGAGCAGGCTGGGATTTGGTCTTTTGGTCAAGCACTGTTAGGAGGAGGAGAAGAAGAGGTGGTGCAGGGTGTGGTGCCACTGCAATTTTCCTGCTCCCAAAGCCAGTTGAAGTTCACATCTTGCCAGACTCCAGCTACTCTTTCCTCCCTGCTGTGAGGCATCAGGCCACCACACTGCGTTGTGCCAGCTCAGTCTAACTGGGTCAGGGATCTGTGTTTAACATAAGTCCTCAAGAATAAACATAACCTTTCTTACCAACCTTGATGATTTCACTGATTTAAGCAGAAAAGAGGTACTCATCAACAGGAGTTTGAGTGAGGGAAGGAAAAAGAGGAGGGAGCAGAACCTCTTCCATCAAAAACCCCAACACCTGTTTTCCAACAGGACATTGATTCAAGAGCATGTTGAAGTCAGCACAGGCTCTCACGGGAGCACTCACACCATCTCCCGCAGACAGCTAACCTGAGTAACAGGTAACCTGCCTTTTCTCAGCAAACACATGGGATCACCACATCTCAACCCTGCTCCTCCAGCTTGTACCTCACCCGCCTACCGGGGTGGTGTGGGCTGTCAAAGGAGTGTGCAAAGCAACACTCACCTCCCTCTGTTGACAAGCTGCGGGGCCAGTTGGAACGGATGCAGCCCTTGTGTGAGTTCACATTCTGATGGGATGTGTAGCCATCAACAAGGGGCTAGAGATGCCATCACTGTGGCTGCTCTCCAGGGATATAAACAGCGTGTTGCTTGCTCTTGAACTCAAGTGTGACTATTTTAACCCTGCTCTCCATGGCAACAGAGACGGAGCAAAACCATTGCTGCTTCATGTACCCCCTTGGTGCTTTCATAGAGTTTGCTCAGAGCTGACCACCTGAACTAGTGGCTCATAGCTCAGCCAAGCCTTTCCCACTCTCTGTGTGTCCTGGATGCAATTCTCTCAGGAACAGCTTGTTCCTTTTTGGCCTTGGTGTTAGGATTATTAAATAAAAGTTGGAACCAGCTCTTGAAACCTTCCACCAAGATGACTTCAAATTAAAGCAGTGGAAAGAAAAGACCAGTCTAAATGTTGTAAGACTTTTAATTAGTGAAACCTTTATTTTATTTGCTAAAAAACAAGATTACTTCTAAGTCCATTAAAATGAGCCCTTCGTTGAAAGGCTTTGTAGTGTGTGTGAAAGGGAGATTTAAAGGATATTAATGAGGGCTTAAACATCTTAAACATGCTAAAATAATTGAAGATGGTATTTTTTTCAATGGCAGAACTTAAATAATCTTTTGTTCCCACCACACTGAGCATGTGTGTTTGTGTACTGGCGCTTTTTGAAGTTCACTTGAACATAGACTTCCATGGGCACACACCTGCCTTCATCCAGACCTATCCATTCATCCATCCCAACTGCCATGGGGAATTATAATCCTTTCCTGATAATTCCTGAATAAATACATGCCTCTGAGAAAGGAAATACATGCTCAATTCATAAACACTTCAGTTGCAAGTCCTCTTATTTATGGTCCCTTCGCTTATTTATTGCAGTGGAGGACTGCATCTCCTCTGAGTTCAGGGGTTTTTAGGAAAGTGATTTTATTGTCTCCTATAAAAGTTACTTAATGTTTTCAGAACCAGTTACATTTTACAGCTATCAGAGATATGAAAGTATCCAGGTCAATTCCTACAAGTCCAAGAGGGTGGCAAAAGTTGTTCCTACTCGAACAAACCCTTGATGGCTGTCTGCTAACAGGGCTCTCTGCTCCTGACCGAGTACAGCACAACCTACTTGTATATATTCTTCTCTGGTAATCCACCACAGGCTTTAATGAATGATGTCCATAGGAACCTAAGGAACCTGTTTGGAGCAGGCAGTACTTGTGTTCACATAGATGAGGCAAGGTTAAATTGTTCTCCCTAAATTGCATCTCCACTTATGTCTCTAGGAAACGCCTAATTACTGTCATAGCTCTGCCATTGTGGAGAGATGTCAAGATGCTATGTGGCCATGCAGGCACAGGACACCTGCATGTTCTGTGCACAATGACCTGTTTTCCTTTTGGTTTTTTACCTTTTCAGGCACTCTTGTATGGCCTCTTGTTAGTGGAAATGAAAGAGCTTTGAAGAGACCTATGTGTTGCCTGCACATTATATTAAGCAACAGAAAGCTCAAAATGATTCGAAGCAGCTATTTCATGGCAGGAAGATCAAATGATCAAGTGGAGAGGGTGCTGCTGGAAGTACTGAGACTTTTGACATTTCAGAATCTTGCCTGTCCTTGATCATAAACAAATGGCCTGATTTTAGAACTCCTGACCATGCAACTCTATTGCCTGTCTTCTCTCAGAGACCACGTCCATGGTTCTGTAGGAGGTTATTTCAGCTTCAGGCCATGTTCAAACCAAATCACCCTCTTGCTTTCCAATGCCAGCAGCATAAACCAAAGCAGGCCAGGGTTAATCTACCCAGCCAAGAGCTCCCCTGATAAAAAGAACTGCAGTGAAGGGTTTCTGAGGCACATCTCAGCATGATACAGCTCTTTCCTTGCAGTCCTCAAGCGAAAACATAACCCTTCCCCCCGGCCCTTCAAAAGACCTATTCCTTATGATAGTAATAAAATACTGATTACTATTAAAAACCCAAACCCTGCAGGAAAGCAGGGAGGGGGAGTTTATGGCCATTGACCTTTTCACTCAGGTTGGTTTATAAAGAGCTGTCTTTCTGTTGCACCACTGGGATTGTACAAGTTTCTTGGCCATGAATGGGAGCTTTGTAGGATTCTACTGTGTGGTCATTCACAGGCAATCTGTTGGTCTTTTTTAGAGACATTTAATAAGAAAGAAAACCTATCTGAAATACAGGAGGAGGGGGGTGAGCTGAGTATCAGCTAGCGGTGCAATCAATGAGTGAATGTGTTCGTGTCTCCTCTCGGAAGAGAAAGCTTGTTTTAGGAATTCAGCCTGGCACTCGCAGGGTTCTGTTTGTATAGCCCTTTCATTTTAAAACATACATGCAGGCAATTAGGGAGATGGCTTGGAGCAGGCACAGGGAGAAGAGACAGGGAGGGAAGGAAAAGGGGAGCCAAGTTAGAAAGAAAACTGTTAGGATTGAGAAGAGGGCCATCGTAAGGATGAGGCCAGAACCAATGGTATCTTTGCATTGTTAGCACCATACAATTCACTGCCTGATGGCAGGGTGCTCATTGGGATAGAGAGGTTTTCCTCTGGTCCATGTGGGATGGTGCTTGCTCCTTCCCTTGCCGAGCTTGGCCAGATGCTGTCTCTCATCTGCTTGTGTGCTAAAAGACCTTCTGCTAGTCCACGAGCAGGAAATCCAGCACTGGTCCTCCTGATAGTGTGCTAAGGACAAAGCATCTGAGACTGAGCCTCCAGGCACCAAAACTCCATCAACAAAGATGCTTCGTCAGGAATGGCACAATCTGGAACAAAATCTGGTTTTTTGCTCATTATTTAGGAGACAAGCACAATGCAGCAGTGGGCAGGACTGAGATGGCTGGACTCCACCACACTGTAGATACAGGGGAGAAATAGCTTTCAGGTTTGCAGGTGGATCCATAAGGTATTTCCAGAGAACCCAAGCACGACCTGGTTGAAACTGATTTGTGGGATGTTTGTCCACAAGGGAAGAAATTTCTTGGTCTCCTAGAAAGTGTGGAGGTCACGCTGGAAGCCAGGCTGCTTCCTGCCTGTCCACACATTGGGCTGCCCACTATGCCAGCAGGCAGGCTGGTCCAAGGAGCATCCACAAGGATGCACGGATGCTGTCAATCTCTCTTACAAGTTCACTAAGAAGCTGTCAGCACAAACCAGCTCTTCTGGAAAGACCAGCCACACCACAGAAGGCTTCCTTTAGGCTGACAGAAAAGAGAGGTCCTCTGGCAGCCTGTGGTAGCTAAAGAAACCCCTGGCACCCAATGGAAGAAGTGCATTAACTGCTTCACTACCCAGCCTCCAGCAAACCTCCCCAAGTTAGCCAGCAGCTTCACTTGGGCACTGTGCTTTCTCTTTCAAGTTGTTGCTATGAAACATTAGAACAACTACCCCTGTTTTTCAATGCTGAGGGAAAAAGTGCTCTCCTATAGCTTGATAAACCATGCTGAGCTCTTTCTATGATGAAGGCAATGTAAGTGCCAAGCACAACCATTAGCTAAGTTAATTTTCTCCGTGTGTGTGTGTTTGTATTTGCATTTTAATTCATGAATAACGTGTATACACAAATCTTTACGTAATTCATCAAAATGTAGGGCTGTATAACTTGCACTTTGCAACATGCAGCTTGTTAAATCCTCTGTATTACCCCCTAGTGATCAAAAAGGGATCCCAGCTGTGGTCTCCTGTCTGTGCTGATAGCCTTCGCTATCTATAATCTACCTTGGCCTTTATTCCTAAAGAAAATTAGAGACTTAATCTGTGAATATTTACTAAGAACATTTAAGGATAAAATAAGTATATAGCCTGAGGATAAGAAATGGTCACTGTTCTTCACTGGGGCTTTCAGAGAGCTTAAAGAAAATACCTCCCACCAGCTGGTCTACAAAATGTGTGACTTGTACATTTGTAAACCTGAAAAGTCAACAACCATTTATGCTGTTCAGATTTGCCAGCCAGAACCCGCAAGTCATATACAGAGACGTTTGCTCTGTCCTTCCTAAGTTGAGGACTGGATTTTAGTTGCAACTGGTCTTGTAGAGGAAAACTTTCCATTAGCATAAAGCCAAAAGCATCAGCCTGTGAACCAGCCGGATATGGACTTTACTCCAGGGCACTTCAGGGGCAAAAAGGAGGGGACATCGGGGTGTCCTTCAGCACATGCATAAAGTCCCTAAATTAGACCAGCCCCTGAGCTGGCCAACAAGTGGTTGAGGGATTATCAATGATCGAGTGCACTCCGAGTCAGTTTGCAGGCAATACCAGGTTAGGAGGGAGTATTGATCTGCTGGAGGATAGGAAGGCTCTGCAGAGGGATCTGGACAGGCTGGGTCGATAAGCCAAGGCCAACTGTAAGAGATTCAACATGGGTCTGTGCTGGGTCCTGCACTTGGGTCGCAACAACCCCATGCAATGCTCCAGGCTTGGGGAAGAGTTGCTGGCGGGTGCTGATTGAGGGAGCTGAACATGAGCCAGTGTGTGCCCAGGCAGCCAAGAAACAACCAGCACCTGGTCTATACCCTGGAGGTATTTAGTAGGCATGTAGATGTGGCACATGGGACGTAGTTTAGTGATGGACTTGTCTGTGCTGGGTTAAAGGTTGGACTCGATGATCCTAAAGGTCTATTCCAACCTCCATAATTCTATGAGTCTATGAGGACCTGAGCTGGAGATAAGTAGCTGTGAGGTCCCCACTCACTGTGTCTGCTTCAGGAAAGTCATTGCTCTACATCTCTGGGGAAAGCTAAGGAGAAGCAGAGAGGAGGTGGAGCCAAACTTTCCTCTGGCTTACGCTGGACCTGCCCTGGCCCTCTTGAAACGCTTTATCCTAGAGATACATCAGGGAAATGCTGGTGTCGCTTTGTCAGGGTTTCTGAGGAGCTGAACTGGAGGCCAAAACAAACGAGGGATTGCTCTTAATGACTCCATTGAGTGGAGGCACAGCACAGAGCTGCAGGGCACAGACATTGAAATGAGGGGGCCTGTCCCAACCGTGGATGTGTGGAATAATAAAGTACTGGGAAAAGGGGGGAAAGGATGCAGAGGTTGCCACTGAAAGGGTGGAAATTGCACAGATTCGGAGTTTCCACTCAGAAGTTCTTACAAGGTGCGAAGTTTGGCAGAGCTCTGTGGCTCCCATGGTAACCTGCAGAGGATGGAGCCAGGATGTCTGGGGAGAAAGATGGCAGTGGTGTGGTTTAGAGTCCTGGTGGCCGTCCCCTCCTGTACGTGAACTGGAAGCCTCTGGGATGACACAGCAAGCAGGGAAAACACCACAGACCCTGCCAAGATCTCCTGTCCCTGGGGCACAGGAGGCTGGTATGTGTGAGGCTCTGCCCTGGGTGCAACACTGCCTTCAGCATCACCCTTTACCCCTGCTCATGGAGTTCACCAGCAAAAACACAGCTCTGTGACCGGCAGACAGCTTCTGACAGCTGCATGCACACATGGAGGGCTGCACTTCAAGCTTCTCCTGGTTGACAGTGGGGGGACAAATGGGCAGCGAAGCAGCAATAGAACCAGAGCTATGTGAGAACCAAAGATACGTGATTAGGATATTAAAACTCATTTCCTCTCCTGCTCAGTTAATGGCTCTGCAACGTTTATCCACAAAATACTTGCTTGAATAACCCACCTCCAGCTTTCTGCATGGTGGTGCAGGAGCCTTGCTGCCTTCTCTGAGCTCCCAGCCAAAACAAGGGGAAGGTAAAGAGATGTGAAAAGGGGTAGGAACAAGGAATTGCCAGGATGATGTGCCTTGCTGCAAAGATAACGTGCAGTCACATCTCTGCCGTGTGAACTGAGCACACTCTTCTGAAGTGTTGGTCTTGAAGACCAGCCTTCCCTCTGCTTCTACAACATGACAGGGTCAGAAGAAGGTTGTATTTGGGCAGGAAGAATAGCCTGGCCAGAACATAGCACATATCCTGCATTAACTGTCCCTCACATCATGACTGCTGGATATGTTGTCCAGTGTCTCTAAGCAGAAGTGCTGCTAAGCAGAACATCAGCATATACTACACTGTTAAAGAAAACTCAGGTTCCTCTTCTCCAGCAACCTCTAGGGCCTATCTCTTTAAAAAGTACAGTCAGACACAGCTTGTTTCTGAACGGACAGAGCACTGGGAGGTTGCTTGTTGCTACAGGCAGTGTGAATGGATGCGGTGTGAGCTTGAGGGACTGTGGCTAGGGAAAGTCACAGATAGCCCTGCTTTCCACAGCCCTCACATGATGGGGCAGATCTGGAAACAGAAGTGTCTTCTCCATGTGTACATTGGAAAATGAGCATGTTAACTAAAGATCAATCTTTCAGGGCTCTCCTTCTCTCCCAATGGCTGAAGGGAGGGAAGCAGAGCACGGGGATGCACAGTGTGCATTGGTACAGTGCACAGCCTGGGCTATGGCTCATCCCAGAGCTTGGCCAGCCCAGCAAAAGCAGGGCAGAGCCCTGGGATGACAGAAGGAGCTCTCAACTCTTCATCTGACTACGGCTTTTGTGAGTCAGGTTGTGTTTGCATAAACTGGACCTGGTTGCTAGCTGCAGGTTTTCCTGCCCATAACCACCATGCCTTTTAAGGCTTTTAGCAGCGCCATAGTAGTCATTATTACTGGTGACTCCAGCTCTGCCTTACTTGGGCACATCCTGGATGGAGCAGGCAGTGTGTGATAACACTGGGGAATAAGAGTATTTGGGCAATTTTTTCTTTTGACAGCACTTGAACTAGCAGAGATTCCAGTAAGGAGAATTACTGTCAGAATGGATGTGGAAAGAGTGATTTGGTTTTTTTAAGCAAATATTAGAGAGGGTGTTTGGAGTGAAAGACCGAGAAAGAAATTTGACCCATGTCCCATAGAACCATAGTTAATGTTGGAAAGGACCTCCAGAGCAAGCAATGTTGCTTTGACACCACAGACATCCTACAACCTGACACCTAGGGAGGGAGGGAGCTCAAGAACTTCTTTCAGGCAGAAAGCTGTGCTCTCTTTTCAAGCAATGGACAAGGTGAAAAGGCAGGAGGTCTTCAGTAATCCACTGGCTGACAGGTTTCTCCCCATTTCTACTGAATGAAGGGACATTTGCCAGCACACCTTATCCAAACGCTGGGTGCCAGGATGAAGTCATGCCCTGATTCATAGCCCTGAATCTTCCCCCAAGAGTTTGGTGAATGC
Source organism: Loriculus beryllinus (assembly GCA_039877255.1). Lineage (NCBI taxonomy): Eukaryota > Metazoa > Chordata > Aves > Psittaciformes > Psittacidae > Loriculus > Loriculus beryllinus. Next base: position 109,369 of record JBCJKH010047073.1, read on the forward strand.
TGGATGGGAAGTGCCCCCCTTTACTCTGTGGTAGAGCCAGGGTTCTACAGGAGCCTTTGGGAGAGCCCATGGCATAGACCTTATGGAAGAGCTCTTGATCTTCAAAGCCTACAGTTTTAATGAAGCAGAAAGCCTCATTTGACTCTTACCCATGTCTTTTCTTTATATATATAATGTATAAAGAAAACTTAATGGAGATCAAAACATGTGCCATATTCCACATTCCCAGAGAGCTGCAAGACTTGCTTTGGGGGACATTGCTGTGTGTCTGGGCTGCTCTTGACCCAAAGCAGCACACTGCAGCTGGCAAGAGAGGGGTCAGCTATACTTTGGCAAGGTGGTGGTTTGCAGCAGCTCATGCAAACATCCTTTCCAGGCTCAGATCAGAGCTTCAAAGCCTATTGCTCTTCTTAAGCAGCTCAAATTCACCTGTTGGACCTTCCCTGGGGTATATAACCATCGCTCCAGAGCCCTGCAGCACAGGCTGGCACCTCTGCCACCTACAGCAGGAAGCACAACTGCCAGTGAATTGAGTGCTGGGAAAGGCAGGACTGCCTCAGAGCATAAAAAGACATGTTGGACATTCATGTCTGCTGGAAAAGAAGTGTCAGAGCAACAAAAGAAAATCCAGATGTGCTGCATTCACATGGTAAGAGCCTAATTGGAGGCAGCCCCACCTGATTTCTCTTGCTGTTTATTGACCAAGGGTTTCTCATCGTTGGCGCATCTTTAGAAGAAAATACTGTTCTTGCTTGGCATTTGATTTTCTTTGAGTATTACTGGGTTTATTACTGTGCTTTCAGCAAGATTTCCTAATAAACTTGAGAACTTTTAGCTCAGCTGGAGTTTTGCCATGGGACTCTGCAAGGATACAGTCTTGGCTTATCCCAGACGGCTGAGGATAGGGCTGGAAGGCAGTGGCCTTGCAGCAGTGTGTCTCTCCAGATGTCCTCCTGTGCTGCAGAAGCTGCAATTACAGCAGTGCAGAGTTGCTGTCATGGTTATATCAGTGCATTTCTACCTCTCACTGGGCACAGAGCAATATCTTAAAGTCAGGAACAAGGTTAATTCAAAACCCTCCTGGTAAAGTGCAGCAAACAGAAGGAAGCCTCTTTGGGATTGGGAGCTCACCAAACAGGCAGGTATCTTCCCCTGCTTGTGCATCTCTTAAGAGAAAGAGATTTTGATTTCCCAGTTTGTTTTAATGAGGCAAGTCAAGAGAGGTTTTAATTAAGCATCTAACAGCCAGTACATCACACAGCTGTGTGCTCCAGTGGGGAATCCAGCCCTTTTCCTGTTAAACTCAGACACCTGCAGCCTGCAAGTCACCTGGAGCTGCTTTGTGGGACAAAATAGTCCCACTTATGTGCCTGCTGCCCCTGGGGCTGTCACACCAGGAGGGTTTGTCCCCATGTAGACAGCAAACTCACCCCTTAGCTGAGCCAGGGGAAGGCAGATGCATGCAAAACCCATGGTACCTCTCATTTCCCTGCTATGAATAAAGAAAACCATCCCAGCTGTATGGCTGGTCCCTGTGCACACAGAGGAAAGCTGGTGAAATGGGTTCCAGCATCCCCAGCTGGGTGGGGGATTTAATTATGGATGGGGGAATTAATTTCAGGCATTTCTGGTATTTCAGCTATTACATTAAGCAGCTGCGCCTTGCCATAGGCACTGAGGGCTGGTGAGAAGCAAGCTGATAGCCCAGCACAGAAAGATACAGGAGGAAGGTCATGGCCAAGCTGGACCCATCCCAGTGCTGGCTGCAGCCTCCTGCCCATCTTATTGCCACCTTGCTGGCATCTCAGGGCTTCTGCAAGTCCCTCTAAACACTGGAAGTGACTAGGTAGTAATAGACCATCTTTGTCACTGGCTTTAAATCTTGCTCTTGGGGCCATCTGAGCTCGAAGGAGATACTGGCTAAGCAAACCCACTGGCTGTCCCTAGGCTGGAGCTGCCTGTGTGTGACAGCAGGCACGTAAGCTTGGTGGCCCGTCTGAGAAGACAGTTCTCTGAGGTGTGGAATGGGAAAAAATAAAGAGAGATCAGTCCCCTTCAAGGTTTTCAGTGGTGTAATAAAAGTCCCTGTGTCCTGGATGCCAGGGAGGTCTGGAGGAGGGGGAAGAGAGGCTGAAAGTGAATTAAATGGGCCTTTCAGGAGCAGAGAGAGCACTTAATCTTCTCAGCCCATTTAGGGCAGATGCTGTTGAAGCCTCCCTGCTATAATAGCCTGCAGAGTTTGGCCCACATTGTCCTTTGCAGACACTGTGCTCTCCCAGAGGAAGGCTGAGCTTGTGGAGAGGAGCAGGGCAGCAGGGAAAGGATGTGTGTTGGCTTGAGAACTGCTGATCAGTTTAGATACACAGGATTAATTTGGGTGCACGATGTATGCAGGAGCATAGGAACAGTATGCACCTCACCTTGGGATGAAACACGGTGTTCATCTCAGCTCTTGCATATTTCTATGCCAGGTTCCCCCACCTATGAGTAAGGTCAGCTGTAAGGTGGCGAGCATAAGGCTGGACATTGAAAGTATTTGTGTCTGAAATGACACAAATGATGCCAGAATGGACCAAAGCCTGTTAAGCTGGGTCAGGATACAGCTTGAACCCAAGCAGAAGGAAGAAACAGGCAGGCACTTGTGTTCTATGGACAGGGCATGGGCAGAGCTCTCAGCCATGCCAGTAGGGATAAGGGGTGGGATACAGCTGCTGGCAGATGTTCTGCTGTGCCCCCCTCAGAGGCACCAGAACCCCCTACTTATCAGTGCTCTCCTTCCTGACCACAGCACCCTCCACTTAGGTCACTTTGCTCCTTTGATCAGCCCTATAAAAGCAATAGACCCAAACCCTGCTGCTGCAGTAAGTGATTAAGAAAAGTGTTCAGTAGTTGCAGGACCTGACACCCCAGCACAGGGTGTTTGCACAGGCTGCAGCATAAGAACACCTCTGAAAGACAGAGGAACTTCTTAAGAGCTACACACCAGCACATTCCTTAGAAAACACATTCCCAGCTCAAACACACACTGTTTTTCTGGGAAAAAACCACCCCCAAGCACTTCTCTGATAAGAATACAAATGAGTTAATAGCAGGCTGAGATGAGGAGAACAACCCATCCCTCCTCCAGGCACCCTGGGCTCCCATATGCTCACTTAAAACAGCACCAGAGGCAGCTCCTGCTTTACACAGGACAGAGGCTAAAGGTGGGCCAGTGCAGCCCTTCACAGCTGAACCTGCCTTGCTCATCAGCAAGGCTATATAAGCCCAGGATCATGAGGGACCTCTTCCTTTTGTGTACGGATTTAGGTGATGGGGGGAGAGAAGAGATGTAATTTTTGTTATGCTGTTGATGTACAGCTCTAGAGCCAGGGAAAACTGTGCTGAAGTGCTGTGGAGAAAAGGAGTACTAGGAATAGCCTAAAAATAAAAGCCTTTCGATTACAAGGATTTAAAAGAAAGCTATTCCTTAAACAGTTAGTAGCTACAGCCTGGGGTCAGCAATGACTTCTACCTGGAGCCATGTGAACTAAGAACATTAATTGAACCTCCTGGGTATGTAAGCTTCTTATCTACTTATGCACAGTGCTTTATCTGGGCTGGCAAAAAAAATTAGATTATTAGCTACTTTTAATGAACAGCAGTGGGGTGTGCGTGTTCACCTGCTTCTTGCTGGAAGGTGCTTCATTCTCTCTCCTTCTTTTAAAACTATCAGATTTTTAGGCTATGAGCAGAGACTTCAAAAAGGGTTTGGGTGTTAGAGGAAGGGAGATGGCTCCTATTCATCATTTATGGGCAGAGGGTGCTCACAAAGCTTCTGCTTGGCTCCTTAATCCTGCAGGTGCTTCTCAGTGTCTCAGATCTGAGAACTCAAAGCTTTTGCGTGGGGTTCTCCCTGCCCTGCTTAAGTGACTCCCTGTTTAGCAGCCTTTGAAACCCCTTCCCTTGGCACCTCCCCATGCCCACGTTTCGCATCTGGAGTGCACACCATAAAGAGAAGGTGGATGTGCCACAGCCCCTGGTGGGCACAGGGACCTCGAAGATGGACATGATGAGGTGGAGGTGGTGCTTTGGGGAGTTTAAATGCAACTTGCAGGGCTGTTCACAGCCCCAAGTTCCTGTGTTGGAGAGCAGTGGATGCTGATCAGGGTTATGCTTATATCTTGGTGCCCCAGTGGGCTTGGGAATGGGTTTTGCTGGCAAAACAACGGTTTTGCTCCATATTTCTTATGGAACATGGGAAGCAAAGCAGTGTGAAATCAGCACCACGCTGATGCCAGCCCAGAGCTGCCCTCTTGTGCCTGTCACCAACAGACTGGGGGATGTGCTGGCTCGCTATTCCCAAGGGCTTTGTGCCTGGAGGAGGAAGCTGATAAGGAAGAGCCTGTCTGCAGATTAAAAACCCCTGGCCTGGAGTTTCCCAGGGTAGCCTGTCGCCAGCAAAGGGCTCATGGGAGCCCTGCCTGTCACCCTGCTGCTGGCGTGCCTCCTGCAATGATCCCTGCTCCATTCACCCTCATGATCCAAGTGGGTGATGACTTCCACCGGCTGCTGCCTGTTCTTCATTGTCTCAGCAAGCTGTGTTTGCTTTTCAGATTCCCCTTCCTGATTGCTTTGAAAGACAGATGCCCTCTGCCCCTCCTCCCTTTGAAAGCCATGGCTTTTCTTGCTGCTATGGGGCTAAAAACATCTTTCCTGTTACAAATGTGCCCTTTCAGTTGCTTTCTGGCTCCAAGCGGTGTCGCTTTGTTGTTTCTCTTTGGAAGCTGATCCTCATTTACTGCCCTCTTCTCCGTAAGCTGCTAATGCTGGCAAGGAGAGATAGGGCTATTTCCCCTAGCCTAAGCAATATTTCCTAACTAAATTACACCTGTATCCACTGCTAATCCTACGCATGCTGTATTTGAGAGACGATTCAGGCCAGGATGAGGGTTTGAGAGCACTGCAGGGCTTTCTCCTTGCCCTCCCATTGCATTTGGATCTAGAGGCTAAGTGGGAACCTCAGCCATGGGAAACCAGTAGTGCTCTGTGGCTTGGCCAGAATGATTTCTAAGCAGGGGTAGTGTGAGATGCAGGAACAGAGCTGGTCCCAGATAGGGTTTTATCACTTCTGGTCACACCAGGGTTCAACATGGGAATTTGGTCAGTCCCTGTCCCTGCAGGGACCAAGCACACCATAAAGTTGGCTAATGATGGAGCTAAAGGCAGGCACCTTGCAGCTCTGATTCCTGGCCCTGATCCTGCTCTAAAAGTTCTTCCCAAAATCTTTCCATCACTTTAGCTCCATCCTCAGTTCAGTTTTTCAAAGCTGCCTCTCACACTCTGTCTGATGGTTGATCTAACATCCCTCTCAGTGTGTCTCCTCTCATCCCTGCTTAGCTGCTTTTGCCCATAGGAAAACAAGGGGAGGGGAATCATAAACCCTGTAACTGAGTATCTCAGAGTGGTTTGCAAACCCCTCTGTGATGCTGCTTGTTCTGGTGGTAGGAGAATAGCGTCAGGGAGCAATAATGGGGTCATGCACGCTTCTAGCATCAAAAGCATCTGCAGGAGCAGAACCAGTTTGCAGGACCTCTGGTGCACATCCTGCCTTTCCACCTGTCTGCTTTACCCCCTCAAACCAGCCTCTCAATACAGAACAGGCTACTCTCGGCAGCTTTGCACAGGAGCCTTGTGGTGCCAACCCCTGGGATGCTGAGGGATGGTTCAGGCGGGAAGGGGGGACACAAAGCGAGAAGGGAGCTCTTAAAACGCTGGGAGGAGGTTGGCACAAAGCAAAGAAACACAGCAGCGAGAAGGCTCTTTTCCAAACTTGTCTATATGATTTAGGTAATAAAACCCCGCTGAAATCAACCCCAAAAGCCTGGAGCTAAAAGGAACGAAGCTGCCGGAGTTTTCCGAGAAGGCTCCCAAGATGCACAATGGGAACATCTGTACCTCGGCCGGCGCCTTGGAAGGGTCTCAGGCCGCAGAGCGGGGCTGGCGTCAGCCGGCTACAGCCCTGCCTTGGTGCCGTGCTCTTCTCCCCGCAAGCCCTGCCTCGGCACGGCTCCTCCTGCCGCCTCGCTGCGAGCCGTAAATCCCCATTCCCACCTCTCCTCCTTCGCCGCGGGCTCTGCGGGTTTAGGGCAGCCGCGCATCCCGGGGCTGGAGCCGGGGGAGAGGTTGGCCCTGGGAACAACCGTGGTCTGTGCTGCCCGTGAAAGGCAGCTTCATGAGGCTCCGGCTCAAAACAGGCTCTTATCGGGGTCGGCCCCGCTCCTGGGGACCCGGAGAGGCCAAATAGGTGCACACACGTGTAGCGTCTTGGTCCTGGCACGCGTGTGTTCCAGCCTCGGGGGATGCAGCTGGGATGGATCCTGATCCTGGGCTGTGAAGGCTGTCAGGGAGTTGGGAGATGGCTGAGTATCCCCTTGCCTTCATACCTGGTGCTTGCTCCCAGCAAAGGGGTGCGCTTGTGTATCCAAATCCCTTGGCAAAGCCCCGTGGGTTCCTGCTACAGCAATTCGCATGCATGAAGCTGTCGGGAGGTGAAATGGGCCCCCTAGGGAAGGCAAAAGTAGCTTGAGATGTGGGATGCATTATGAGGCAAGTCAAAGGAAAACTCCCTCTCCTTAAGCTGGTTCCCCATCAGCTGCTTCATCTTTCTCTCTCCCTGGACCTACTGCCCTGTCTCTTCCCAAGGGGCTCAGCGCTTGCCTGGTGCCAACAAAGGATCTTTGAGAGGAGACAGAACCTGCCTGTGCCAGGTTTAGCCCATTTCCTGGCTAGCATCCGTGCAGGACAACCTGGGGCAGGGGAGGCTTGGGGACAGAGGAGGGACAGCTTTCTGGGTGCTCCCCTCTTTGTGCCCATATCCCTTCATCAGAATATGAATGGATGGATTTGTTCTTTGTTAAAGTCTTTGTGAACTTGGGAAACGTGCTGAAATGCGTCAAAACCAAACACCTTTTATGTCCTGAGCTACAAGGAAAGATGGAGAACATATTCATGCTCAATATAGAATGGGCTACAAAAATAACTCCTTCATAAGGGAATATTCTGAGTTTACACAATGGTAAATTATGGAGATGACAGGATGTGTAGCCTTAATGCAGTGTTCTTCCTTACACTGGACTTTTGTGCTAACACGGATTTTGATTTGCAGGGCTGAAGGCAGTGGATTGTCAGGTCCCTGGGAATGAAGGGGAAGGTCTGTCTCCTCAGAGGTAAAGGTTTCCATCGGAAGGATTCAGCAGGGAGAAAAGTGCCATTCCTAGAGGTGAGATGAGCATGTGTCTGTCCAAGGCAGGAGCATCATTGCAGAATAATCCCCATAGAGGTACCTGGGATTGGATTCTAATATAATGGGTTGGCTTGGCCAAGCTTTCCTCCAATGAGGGTGACCTGGAAGGTCAAAAGCAGGCTCTGTAGGCAGTAGCTGTGTTCATGTGCTCATTCTCCACATTCATCCCCAAAATGAGAGATGCTCTGGAGGCCTCTGTGTGCTATTTTGCCCTCTTTTACATATTTTTATTAATGCCAATAATGTCAGAGGCCAAAAGGATGATTCCTGCCTCCTCCTCACGTTAGCAACTCCAGGCTCATTGGCAGTAAGTCCTCCAGGACATTTGGGCTGCTGATTCTGAAGGCAAACATGATTTCTCCCATGTTATTTCCAGCTCAATCTGCCCAGTAGGCATATATGTGCATATATATATATATATGTAAAATATACAAATGAAAAATTAAAATATAAAAATAACAAAATTAGGAGCAGTCCCTGGCCTTTGTGGCTCAGACCCTGACATCTGGACAGCTCTGCAGGACCTGCAGCAGCATGAGTCCCTGTGCATGGGCAGGACTCAGCGTTTGCCTGGGGCCAAGCAGAGATGAACAGCAACAAGAAACCATTTTTGAAGCATTTTCCACCCAGAACTGCATATTAATGCCACCTTCAAAAGACAACAGATGCTGCTCTGTGTAGCTCTGACTTTAATCTTTTCCATCATTCTGCTATTTTAAGTTAAGGGGGACACTGATGTGTGCCCTTGTGTGACTTGGCCCCTGAAGTTGCTACTCAAGGATCCCCATGTTATAAAGGCAGAAGTAGTTTCTAATAAAAGCAAAGTCTTCGTGCTGGCCAAGTGAAGGCCAAATGCAAACAATGACCTCCCAGGATGGCAAACAGAGCCTGGTGCTGACCTGTAGCAGCCCCAGCTACTCCTGCCCTGGGTCCATGGATGCCCTGCATCCCTGTCCCATTGCATCCCCCTGCCCATGGCAGGGCTCCTGCCTAATGAAGGCAGCTAATGCTGCTTTATGCCTGTTGATTTACATTTCTAAATGAATACATATCCTCCTAGTAACACTCACTTGTGTTAGCTTGTCTTCCTCCTCTTCCCCCCCTGCACCAGAGCTGCAGAGCTGTGTCTGTACATGAGTTTTTAGTGATGGTTGTGGGTGGTTAGTTGCTATTTTACTCAGATGCATTTGTTATGGAATTGCCTTTTTTGTCCTTCCTGTCTTCTCTTCCTGTTTTGGGGATGGAAACCACCTTCAGTGGTAGAAATATAAAATCCTGAGGGATTCCGATAGACCTGGAATACAGGAGGGAGGCCAGTGCTTGCATTATGTTACCAGATGAAGACCCCAAACCGCTCAGGGATTTAACTGAGCGATGCAAATGGCTTTCACACCCCTTCTGTGTGTGTGACCTGCCTGAAATACAGGCAGGAACCCGGGTCAGGTCCTGGCCCCGTCCCGTCCCCAGTCTGCGAGGGCAAACCAGCAGCCCGAGGGCACCATCTAGTGAACAGCCGGGACGAACAGACCTGGAATGGGCAGGAACGGAGTGAAAACCTTGGACTTTGATCTGACCAAAACCTTGGTCAGAGCAGAGGAACGGAGAGATGCGTTTTGTGCTTTCCCTTCACTCCAGCTACTTTTTAGTGTTCTCCATCAGGTTCCAGAGAAGCGCCTTTTGTGTGCTTCATCCATTGCAGCAGAGATGTTGGCTTGGGGCATAGCACACTTGCTGCTCTGTGCTGGTCAGGGAGCATTGGAAACGTGACCTGATTTTGTTTTATTGGTTAGGGAAAAAGGTATTGAGGGCTTATTACTGAGGGCTGTGGGGGTGTGAGAGTGACTGCATCAGGCAGGTCTGAGCTGGAGGCCAGGGCTGTGCTTTCAGCTTCTGAATTAGAGTTTAAGCCCCACCATAGGTGCTCTACATTTCCCCATCACCCTTAGAGTGAGCTGGTAGGGGAAAAACAGGCTGAAAGACCACAGGTTTGGTGCACAGCTTTAAGTTCCCTGAGATGATGCAGCACCTAGGGATGAAGGCAGCATAGTGCCATACCACACTGCTGCTGAACTCAGGCCTTTCCCCACATTGCCTTACACGATATGGCACCCTTTGCCAGCAAAGAGCTGGCCAGAAGCCTGTTTCCCATGGAAAAGGAATTCCTGCAGCCCAACAGCTGTGCCTCGATATCCTCTGCCATTGTCCACAGCTCCCAGTGTGCCCCCTGCAATGTGTCCCACGCTCACTGACCCCAGGACCAGCCCCTTGTCCCCCCCAGCCATAAGATCAGTGGCTGCTTTGTGATCTGGCTTGTAAAGGGCTATCACTAAGGCATGGGTCTATGCTCACATATCTGACCCTACTGTTCTCTGAGCCCTTTCCCCGGGCAGCTGTTGGAGGAGAGAATCCCAGGGCAGGAACAAGGGAAGGTGACATCTCTGAGTGAGACCACAGCAGTGATCAACCCCTCAGCTCCAACTTTACCCATGTGTCCACAGCACTGCCCCCGCCCCAAAGGTGGCATCTTCAGCAGGTCATGGTCCCCATGGCCCCTGGCATCGGGCATCCAACTCAGTACAGGATGCCTGTGTCAGGGTCCCCTTGCCATGCATGGGGGTGGCCCTGGCACCCAGGCAGCCTACACAGTGGGATACAGCCACAGCTGAAGTGGGAATAGGGTTCTCCCCAGGGGCTTCCTTGTGTTGTGCCTTCAGCAAACCCTTCCTGAGTATCCAACACATCCGTGGAGCAAGGACCAAGGGGTACTCAAGTCAGGCCACTCCACCCTGTACAGTTCATCTTTTGCATCCCCCTTTGGGGCCAGCTGCGTACCAGGAACTGTGGCTGTTCCCCTCCTATGCAGACAGTCACGATGGTTAAGTGGCTTGTTTTTCATTAGGAAAAGGCTGTTGCTAGGCCACCCTGGTCCCCAGCATTGGTCGGGAAGGGGTTTTGCAGCCAATCTGGGAGGCTGTGCTGGCGGTTCCGCACATATACACACATACATACGCACACATGCACACGCACACTCCGCCTGCAGCCGAAGTGCTAAGCGGCTGCCAGATGTGCCTATTCATCTCCACATCACACCTATTCGCTTCTCCTGGCCAAGCAGGTTATTAAGGCTCCTGAGATTTTAATTGTTAGCTGGCTGTGAGTTTCCTGCCTCCTAATTCAGGCTCAGGTTGTAGAGCAGAGAGTGATGGTGAGCGGGGGCACTGATGGGGTGCAGGGAGGCTGGTTATTCCCTGCACTACAGCCAGTTTGGTCTCGGATGAGTCACCTGAGAAAAGCCTCTGCTCTCTGCATGCAAACAAGGTGAATGGTCCCTCTGGATCCCCACAGCAAGGGGACAGACTGCCCCAGGTTAGGTACTTGCTCTGGGTTGCTATTAGGTACCAGCATTGTTCCAATCCAACACATTTGGGATTTATGTGGTGCTTCAACCACATGTATTGCGATAACCAGAGCCAGCAGCAAAACAAACCAGGTGCTTGATATGGGGATGCTGCTCCTAGCAGCGGTCCATGTGCAAACAGCCCCCAGCAGCTGGGATCAGTGCTGGACCATGCCAGGAGCTGGTGAGGCAGGGCAGGAGGGTCAGGCACACCTCCCAGTACAGCTGTTCTGCTATGGTGTTATCTCAAGCACCCTATGGGTGTTAAACACTCACCCAGCAGAAGCAGAGCTCTGGGTGCATGGGTAAGGCAGGATGTGAGCAGGATGGGAGCATGCATCCACCTGCTTTTCCAGCTACTGATAGGGACACCAAAACATGCAGAAAACCGTGGACAATCCATGTGAAACCCAGTTTCTGAGTGTCCCCCATGAAAACCCCTATGTAGCAGGAGGGAAGCTCAATAAAAGCAAGGGACAGCATTGAATTGCCATCTGCTGCTCAAGGAGAAGCTGTTGCTAGACAGAAGTAAAAGCCGTCACCATAGGCTCCCATTGGCTCAGCCCTACTCCAATAATGGGCTTATCAGTTACCTGCTCTTGCAGCTGGCTGAAAAAAACCCTCTCATTTGACAATGTTTTCCCTCTTGATAAAAAAAGCCCATTGCTGGATTCGTGGGTTTGGGTTAATCATTACCAAGGGTTGGGGAGATAACGGACCAGGTTTCTCCTGATTCTTCCATAATCAGGGCATTCAGCGTAAATGGTGAGCCAGACCCACGCTCCTTTGCCCGCCTAAGGATGCTCAGCTTCCCAGCATGAGTGATGGACCAGGGGGAAGGTTGGCTGATCTCAGCCATTGCGTGCAGCTGAATATTCAGAGCCATTTGTGAGAATCCTGATTAGCTCTTAAAGGGCTCATTGGGTGCAAACAGGGGAATGTGGCTGTTTGGGTTATTCCCAGCAAGCATCATTTCATTGGTGGGAAGCAGACTGACACTACCCCTCATCATCCATCCATCCATCGGGGGTTTGCTCATCAGTAGCCCTGCTGTGGGGGACTGCAGTGCACAATGTCAGGGGTTTTCCAGCCCTTCAGATCCAATATAAACAGGGATTGACCCCCCAGATCACGGCACAGAAGAAAAGCTTGCAGAGCATGAGAGCACCAAAGAGCACCTGCCCTTTGGGTGCCTTGAAATTCACCCCTAAAACAGAGGGGGTATTTAAGCAGAAGGGTTAAATCAGCATGGTGGCAATGGGGACAAGCTCTCAGAGGCAGCCTGGGGCTTTTTGAGCATCTCATTCCAATGCGCAAGCCCAGGAGCTCCATCAAGGGAGAAAGCTGCCCTGGCTCACAGGGGATGACTGCCTGGAGCCTAGCCCTGGTTTACATTTGGAAGCGGGTCTCCTGGAGTGTTTGGGTGGTCAAGACTTCAGAAATGAGGTGGGTTTTGTCCTCAGTCACACCTTCCCTCTTGGCTGGCTGATGACAAGGCAGGCTGAGCCATGGCCTGATAAAGCCTCCCAGCCTTCTGCAGCTTTCTCCAGCCTCACCCCAATACCAGCATCACATTGAGCCACCAATGGCTTAGGGCAAGTCAGTGCTATGCGGTGGCAATACAGGGTTGGGCTGGGGGCACATTAAGGGGGACTCAGATGGAGCTGTGGGGTGCTCTGTGCAAGCTCCCTATATACTTACATACCCCCAAGGCGATGCAGTGATATGGGCTAGGTTGTATGACCATAAGCAAAGCATCCCTTTGCTGCACTCTTCCTCTGGGTCTGCTTTCCCAGGAGCAGAAGACAGTTCTTTGGGATGCCACCATGTTCCGATGGTGGGTCTGCTGAGCTTTCATCTTTCCTACAGCTCTGCTTCCCTCCTGCCACCCAGGGAGAGGTGAAACCAGAAGAGATGAGGAAAGAGAGAGAAACCTGTGCCAGCCCTGCTCCTCCTGCACCCATTGAGTTCACGTCCCTCCCATACCCCACCAGGTCCTGTTGGCATTGCATGGCATCGTACTGGGGCTTGCACAGGGGGTGGTGCTGTGTTTTGCAGCTTGCTGGATCAGGAATGTGTCTGGGACAAACTGGCACAAGCAGGATGCAAAGACCTTTCAAGGGACCATGTTTCCTAGCAGGTCTGGTGCAGTGCCTGGGCCACAAGCTCACAGCACCGCCCAGGTTACTGTTATTTCTGTTGCAGGATGCCAGTGCTTGGAGGACAGAGCTTTTTAGATGCATCCAACATCATTCGAAGCATTTCTGAGCTGTCACCAGCTTCCCCAGCTGGGCAGGGAGGAGTTAAGATGGGAAGTACAAGATGTGTCTTATAATGGCACTGATGTGTGCGTCAGGTGTGCCTGCGTCACCCGGCTCCTTGGCCGCTTCCCAAGGCTGGGGCTGAGCTCTCCTTCCCTCCCTCTGGATGCTGGGAAAAGCCTGGGACTGGTCTATCCTGGCCATGGGGAACATAGGCTCCATTTCAGTCCTGACTGCTGGACAGTGCCCTTCCATGTCCAACCCCAAAGCCCACTTTGGAGCTCCCACAAGATACTACATGTGTCAGCCATGGAGCATCACCCTGTCCCCACACTGTTACAGCATCACCTACTGCAGCTCAGCATCATTCCCATCCATTCCTAACCCCTGTGTGCAGGTATACGGGTGTGCAGATCCCAATACTTCTTCCCCCTTCACACTGGGAGCTCCCTGCACTGGGACAGCCCCGCTGCTGCAGGGTGACACAGCAGGATGCTTCCTCTTACACTGGGCTTTCTGTAAGTGCAGCCTATTCCCTGCTCCTCCAACCTTTGTAGGGATGCCCCCACAGCAGAGGGGACCAGCCCATACCCCAGATAGCTGCCACCACGGTACACAAGCAGAGGTTTCTCAACCTCACCCCTGCCCTCACTCCTGGAGAGCTGCTGGATCAGATCACACAGCACACACACAAAGGTTTAGCAAGACCAGCTTTTAATTCAGAATTGGACAATTATGTGAACAGTCCATTTCAATGAAGTGTATCCTATCCTCTTGCCCAGGCTGGATTAGACCCAGACTTTTTAGGCTTCACTGTGCAAAAAGGTGAGGAGGAAACTGGCTCCGAGTGGTTTGCAGCCTTCAGGCATCAGCAAGGCACCTCAGTCCTCACACAGGAGGACCTGCCCACCATGAAGCATCCCC